>CAUYON010121016.1:0-13162 GCA_963573935.1 Arctocebus calabarensis
GATGGTTGATTTTGCTGTACTGGGTACTTCTTTTCCCATTTTCTAATCATTTTGTAGCACACATGCTGACTCTTTCCCTTCCCTTCTACTTCCCCTGGGAAAATACAATGAATAAATAAAGACTTATTGGTACTGAAAAAACAAAACAAACAAACAAACAAAAAAATAGCCAGCTGTTGTGGTGGACACCTGTAGTACCAGCTACTCAGGAGTCTGAGGCAAGAGAATCACTTGAGCCCAAGAGTTTGAGGTTGCTGTGAGCTATGAAACCATCGCACTCTACCAACAGTGACAAAGTGAGATGCTATCTCAAAAAAAAAAAAAAAAAATGAAGGAGACACAAGATAGAGAGGGAGTGCCATGCACACAGAAGCAGAGGTAGACACACACAGAGCGACAGAGAAGTGGGTTTAGGGAGAGAGGAAGAAACAGAAACCGCAATTCAATCATTCCATTCTATGGTCTGAGTGTTTGTGTCCCCCCTAATCATATGCTGATATCTAATCTCCAATGCAATAGTAGTAGGATATGGAGCCTTTGGGAGGTGATTAGATCATGAGAGCAGAGACCTTCTGAATGGGATTGATGCCCTGATAAAAGAGGCCCAATAGATCCAGCATGTGCTTCTGCCATGTGAATACACAGCTAGACAGCCCAAAGTATGAGGAATGGGCTCTCACCAGACATGAGATCTGCTGACATCTTGATCTTGAGCTTCTCAGACTCTAGAAATGTAAGCAATAATTTTCTATTGTTTACAAATTATCCAATGTAAAATATTTTATTATAGCACTCTGAATGGACTGAGACAGTCTGATTGTTGGGGACAGGTAGAGAGAAACATAGGAGACAAGGCAGAATGAGAGGCAGAAAGAGAATTTCCAAGCCAGTAAGCATCAGGTTGCTTCTCCCTGTTGGCTTGTAGTCAGGTGCCAGCCATGGGGCTCATTTATCCTCATGATAGGGCTATGCAGGGTTTGTGGGTGACCACACAGAAAGGCAAGGTCTCACTGCATGAATTACTTCCTGGGTAGAAATTAAGTGATTCAGAAAGGACAGTAATGTAGACCTTATGCCACCATTTGCTAGACAATTTTCTGGGACTGTATTGCTGTGATGGAACAAATTGATACTTTTCAGCTTTCCAAGAATTGCTGTTGAACTTCTGAAAAGTTTTGCTGAACTTTACAAAAATGTGTTTATCTTATCTCTCTGTGAAAGAGAAGATGAACATTTAAAACAAAACATGCTTTCAACTCTTCCCAAAAATTTGCTAAGATTTTTCTAAATACTTGGTCTGGGAATGTTATATAAGGCAAAAACAAACAAACAAACAAACAAACAAAAATCTGATCTTCCATGAAGAATTATCCAAGGTTAGCATTAACATCAAGAGAGAGATGGTGAATTTGGAGGCAACATCTTTTGATGTGCAAAGAATTACCTCTGGTTTCCCCACTATACGGGCTATAGTTCATGTAGTGAATGGTCAGTACCTTTAATGTCTTGTAAAATGAAAATGCTTAGAGTTTATAATCTTCCTTGAGAAAATGATATCTCATGTGTTAATGTGTATGCTCCTGATAAATTTTTGCTTTGAGCAGCTCTTCAGTCTCTCCTATCTGGTGAGTTGATGAAAACTCTAAAGAATCTACTGGAAAGCCTCCTTTTCGTGTGTCATTGTCACATGACATTAGGTTTTTATCTGTGTCAGAGGAAAGACTGATTGTTCAATCAAACCTGGACACAAACAGTTTTCCAACCACCAAAATTAAACCACAATACTTCTCATTGATGGTTTACTATATAGTGGGTTCATTGCGGGATCCACTTTGAGAAACTATCAATTAGAGCAGTGGTTTCCAACTCATGTACTGTGAGAGGATCTGAGGTGTGCTGAGAAAAATTTTGAAAATCATTATTTAAATTATTTTTCAAAGAGGTTCAAAGCACAGTAAATATATTCTTTTTCTACTCTGTTTTTCGGTTACTATAATTTAAGTGTGCTATGGAAATTTAACTATAGGTTCAAGTGTGCTGTGAGTTAAAAAGGTTGAAAAACACTGAATTAGAGGACAGAAGCGGAAGCCATGGAAGTCAAACTAATCTTAATGAATTATATTCCATAAATAAAGATAGGAGGTTAGTAGGTAAAGATGGTATGGAACATCCTTAAAGGATGACATTTTTCAATGACTGGCCAGGAAGCGCATAATGTGAAAGGATGTGGGAAGGCATTTTGGATTGTGGGTGGAGCAGTTAAGTCTTAACGAAGGTACCGGAAATCAAGAACCTGTCTAAGTTGGTGGTATTATTTACAATGTTAAACTCATGTGCCTGGCTTTTACATGCATCATAGATGCCAAAAAAATATTTTGAATGACCCCAAAACCAGAGATGTTGGAGTGGATGTAGAGAAAAGGAAACACGTCTACATTGCTGGTGGGAATGCAAACTAACACATTCCTTTTGGAAAGATGTTTGGAGAATACTTAGAGATCTCAAAATATACCTGCCATTCGATCCTACAATTCCTCTACTAGGTATATATCTGGAAGGCCAAAAATCAATTATAACAAAAATATTTGTACCAGAATGTTTATTGTAGCCCAGTTCATAATTGCTAAGTCATGGAAGAAGGCCAAGTGCCCATCGACGCATGAATGGATCAATAATTTGTGGTATATGTATATCATGGAAAATTATGTAGCCTTAAAGAAAGATGGAGACTTTACCTCTTTCTTGTTTACATGGATGGAGCTGGAAGATATTCTTCTTAGCAACTTATCTCAAGAATGGGCCAGAAAGTATCCAATGTACTCAGTGTTACTATCAAACCAATTTATAGCTTCCTATGAAATTTATAGCCCAAGAAGAAGGGTAAGGGGAGAGGGAGGGAAGAGGAGGGGAGGGGGGAGGATGGGTAGAGGGAGAGTAATTGGTGGGATCACACCTACATTGCATCTTACAAGGGTACATGTGAAGTTTACTAGGTGTAGAATATAAATGTCTTAACACAATAACTGAGAAAATGCCATGAAGGTTATGTTAACAAATTTGATGAAAACATTTCAGATTGTATATAAAACCAGCACATTGTACCCCATGATTGCACTAATGTGCACAGCTATGATTTAATTAAAAAAAAAAAATGGTTACGTCTTGGAGAGAAACTGCCCAGGGTTTACATCCTCTCAAGAATAGTTTTTCTTTGCTTTCTGTTTCCTTCCTTCCTCTATATTTTCTTCTCTGTCTCGCTCAGTGTGGGGAACCTCTCCCTGCAGTCCTCTGGGGTGGAAGGAGGTAGTTGGATTTGCTGCTGGTGTCCCTATTATTGTATTCCTTGGAGAGCTCACTTTGATGTAGATGGAGGTGATTTACCAGACACACAGCCTTGTATGGGCCTTATTCTTTAATTTTTGCTTCCCTCATGTCACAAGGCCATCAGAAACTCAGCTTAGTTCCTTTCAGATTGGAAAACGGCTTCAGAACTAAAGCAACTCTGAAGTTTTCTATTTTCATCTCTTTTTTGGTGCTTCTTTGGTATTTCTTTTCCATTTTGCCAGCTCTCTGAAGTTATTAATAGGACTAAAACTGCTTGAATACATCAGTTACGGTTGTTTTCAGTGGGAGAGTTCATCCAAATAACCTGGTCTATCATTGTCAACTTGCCAACTTTTATGAGAATCATCTTTAATAACTTTTTTCTATAATAATATTTTTTTATGACTACAAAGTAAAAAGAAAAGTGAAGGCATTAGGGAATTATACTTTCCTTTATATGATTTTTTCCCCTCCTTCCCTCTCTTGCTTCCTCCCTGTCTTCCTTCCTTCCTTCCTTCTTTCCTTTTTATGACTTGGAGATAATTTCTTACTTCTTGGGGTCCATAGTCTTTTCCAATGGTGCCAATCACTTCAAAAGGCTAAGGAAAAATGATGTGAGCACATGTGAACAAATGTAGTGAAATGTGGGCCTTCATTCCTTCTATACCAGATGTGGAATTGTATACATAATCACCAATTTTTTTTGTAAATTTGGCCAAAGTGGCTACTTCATGTAATTTATTTAACATGTTTCCAGATCTGAGTTGGATCTAATCTGGCAGAAAAACCAGAGATATATCCATGAAAAGGTAAATTGTGAAGGAAAGTATGAGCCACCCACTTCCTTAATATGAACACTATTCTAGAAAGCATAGATTTTGCAGGACTTAAAACTAACTTCCTTTACACAGGCATTTCATTACCCTGTAGCTGTATTTTTTCATGCTCCATGAAATGCACTTAGGATCTCAGTTTTGTTTTTATGGAAATGTTACATAAGATGTGTTACCTTCTGTTTAATGAGTTTTTTAAGATTATGATTTCCTTCCTCCCTCCTGGCAATAAATGTCTTTTTTTCCTTCCTTTAAAAATTCTCTGTAGTTCTAGTTAGATGTTTTATGTTCTTTCCTCATCTCACAATACTCAATTTGCTTTTTTTCCCTAAATTGAAGTAGTTTCGCTTTTATTTCCTCATTATTTGAGTGATATATCCCTGTAAAAAGGTAGAAAACCAGACTATAAAGACAGAAAATATTTTCGTACAGCTGTACAATAAACTGCTATAACTCTTAGACAAAATGGTCCAAGAGTTAAAAATGTTATCAGTTTATAAAGTAAAAAAAGTTATAGTAGGCTAAGATTAATTTATTATTAATGAAAGAATTTTAAAGATAAATTTAGTGGGATCTAAGTATACTGTGTTTGTAAAGTCTACAATAGTACACATAGTAATGTCCTAGAAATGTCACCACTCACTGATTCACCCATAGTAACTTCCAGTCCTGTATGCCCCATTCATGGTAAGCACCCTATGCAGGTGCATGGTTTAAAAAAAAAAGTTATATGTATTTTTACTGTACCTTTTCTATGTTTAGATATACAAATACCATTGTATTACAATTACCTATAGTATTCAGAACAGTAACGTGCTGTACAGGTCTATATACTAGAAGCATTAATCTGTACCACATAGCCTAGGTGTATGGTAGGCTGTTTGTGTAGTACACTCTGTGATGTTCACTCAGTGACAAAATCACCTAATGACATATTTCTCAGAACATATTACTGTTGTTAAGCTAATGTGACTATATGTGTATATAAACATACATATAGCATATGTAGTATGCATGTATATGAAGTATATGCAGTAATACCTGTAAATTTATAAAAATGTGACCATACCATATGTAGATGTGAGAAAAACAAAGTTGTTCTTTACTTAAAAGTATCTAAAGCCACATCTGTCACTTGAAGGGGTGGCACCATTTATTTCTGGATCACATACCTTTTGATTAGCAAAATATATTTAACAATAATGTGATGGTCCCTGTACAATTTCTTAAGGTAGAGAATGGAAACAAGAGAACTAGATTCTGCTCATAAAATATGAGTTTAAGACCTATAAGGACTGACTAGAAGAGGAGGCAGAGGAGCGCTGGAGGCCACACAGCTGGCTAGCTAGTTGGCCAGAGGCAAACAAACAGCCAGTGGGTATTGCAGAGGGATTAGAAAGAACAACACAACCACCATCAAACCCATGGATGGAAATGGAAATCAAAACTACTTTGAGATATCATCTAACTCCAGTAAGATTAGCCCACATAACAAAATCCCAAAACCAGAGATGCTGGCATGGATGTGGAGAAAAGGGAACGCTTCTATATTGCTGGTGGGAATGCAAACTAATACATTCCTTTTGGAAGGATGTTTGGAGAATACTTAGAGATCTAAAAATAGATCTGCCATTCGCTCCTATAATTCTATTATTAGGTATATATCCAGAAGACCAAAAATCACACTATAATAAAAATATATGTACCAGAATGTTTATTGCAGCCCAATTCATAATTGCTAAGCCATGGAAGAAGCCCAAGTGCCCATTGACCCATGAATGGATTAATAAATTTTGGTACATGTATACCATGGAATATTATGCAGCCTTAAAGAAAGATGTGGACTTTACCTCTTTCATGTTTACATGGTTGGAGCTGGAACATATTCTTCTTAGCAAAGTATCTCAAGAATAGAAGAAAAAGTATCCAATATACTCAGCCCTGCTGTGAAGCTAATTTATAGCTTTCATATGAAGGCTAAAACCCAATTATAGCACAAGAATACGGGGAAAAGGGCAAGAGAGGGGAGGGGTGTAAGGAGGGAGGGTGTAGGGAGGGCAATTGGTGGGATCACAACTACAGTGCATCTTAGAAGGGTACTGGTGAAATGTAGAATATCAATGTCTTCATATAGCGATTAAAAAAATGCCATGAAGGCTATGTTCAACAGTTTGATGAAAATATTTCAGATTGTATATAAAGTCAGCACATTGTGCCCCATGATTGCACTAATGTACACACTTATGATATAATAAAATTATAAAAAAAATAAAGAAAGAGTAAGTTAAGAAACAGAAGAATATAAAGATTTTTTTTTAAGGGAAATGCGTTCTTTCCCACCCTCGGCTACTTTAGAGAACAACTGTCAAATGAAGATTATATATTTTTAAACCATAAGAAAAAAATATATATATATACAGTCATACCCCCAAATAACATTTTGGTCAAGAGTGGACCCCACATCTGATGAGCATTACATGAGATACAATGGAGCTGAAGAATTCCTATGACTTAGTAACACCATGACACATAACACTTGTATCATTGCAGGACAATGCATGTGCTCTCTGGTGATGCTAGTGTCAAAAGATCTCTTGCACTGCCAGTCCTATAAAGCATAGCATATATAATTATGCACAGTATATCATACCTGCTAATGATAATAAATGTTATGTATAGAGGATTAAACATCATACTTAATAGTACACAGACACCAATATCATAACTCGTCTGAAGAATTACTGAGAACAAGACATTCTCCTGGCAAGCCTGGAAATCTCTTGTGACTTGGAGTGCAAGCCATCAAGTAACTCTGTAATCCTGGAGGAGCAAAGTTCAGTCCTGTGGTAGTAAGACTAATGTTAAATACTAAGCATTTTATGGCAGTTCCTTGAAGGATTAGCAGAGAAAAATTGTGTGTAGTATTTTGGAAAGCATTTCCCTTACCACCCTTGAAGATCATTTACTTGAGTACATACACTCTTGGCACCAATGAGATCGTTTCCCTCAGCAGGCAGTCACTGTGCATCTTTGCTTAATAATCTTTCCACCTATTATGTATCTTCTCAAAAAAGTACTCTGCGAGAAGTGCTCGGCTTTATCCTGCACCTATCGTTAGCCTCACCTCTTGCAGTGTGTGCTGTCAATCTGTGTCTTGCATGATCATTTATGCCATCGTGACAGTTACTGATTTATGTATTTATTATAATTCTTTATTGTTATTTTAGAGAGTGCTTGTATTTTTCTTAATTGCAAAATTGCCTCAGGCAGGTCCTTAAGAAGATACACCAGAAGAAGACATTGCTATCATAGGAGAAAACAGCTCCAGGTGTATTATTGCTTCTGAAGATCTTTCAGTGGGACAAGATGTGGAGATACACAAATACTTGTGATCTTGTTATAATTGACTACAATAGTCAGTACCATAACATACCTAACAAGTTTGTATCCTAGGGGCAATAGGTTATTATACCATATAGCCTAAACTATACTGTCTAGTTTTGTGTAATTACACCTTAAGACATTTGCTCAATAATGAAATCAACTAATGATACATGTAAACAAATGCACAGGGACAGAATGTTTCCCTGTCATTAAGTGATATGTGACTATGTTTCCTGTTGTAGATCCAATATCACAACTGTAAAGCATAAAGTTACATGGCTTTGAATGGAAAGACTTCAATTTGTCCCAATCTCTAAAGGGAATTTTATGTAAGCTCTGAAATACTTACAATTATATATAATCTACTTACCAAAACAGAGAGTGTTTTACACGTATTATATCATCATCCCATGAATTTGAGAGGAATTTAACCAATATATAATTTTCTAAGTATCACATGGACTTAATTTTTTCAATACTGAATGTGTACCAGTATCCTAGTGATGAAGTGACACCATTAATATCCACAAGGTCTGAGGGCACAACATCATAGGGAATGTAAAAAGAATATTTGTAGGCACACTCTTCAGAAGGCCCATGATTACCCAGACAATATGAATGGGACCTTGGGAAGAAAGAGAGCTTAGGCATAATTCAGTCAAAATAACATACAGTAAAATTGGTTATTTTAAAATACTTATTCTAGTAGTGGAAGCCAGTCCTCGATAATTACAATATTCACTTTGGCAGGGCTATATGTTTGCTAAGGGGATGAACACATCATAACACCATTTTTTCTAACATGTAGAAATTCCCCTCTGAGCTAAATTTGTTCTATGTGTCCTGACATGTTCACAAATATAAAGAAGACATCTTGTTTAGGCACTTGTATGTCTTGATTTTTGTTATTGTTTTTGTGTTTTATATATATTTTTTAAAAAGTGATATTTCTTCCCACATTGCTAAATGAAAAGGTAAGCACAAATGTCTACAAAACGACCTGAGTGATATTTAACAAAATCTTCCTTTAAGGGGAAAAAAAGTCTTTACAATGAAATGAACATATAAAAAATTTATCTGATGCAAGACAGAGTGAAGGATCCCTGCCCTTCTCAGAGAACGGAGCAGAAACCTGAGAGACGACTTTGAGATCAGAACAGATGGCTCTGTTAAGTCAGAGCAGGCCAATTAAGGCTGTATCTGGAGCACTCTTGTTATTCCTGGAGGACAGACAGAAAAGGAAGTGGGAGGCCCTGCATTTAGTAACTGTTCAGATTGCAGAGCTGTGTATGAGAAATATGTCACTGGAAATGTAATGCTTTTCATTTGAACTGTACTTTTTATTTTATGCATTGTGACCAGCTTTCAGGGATTCTCAACCACATTGGATGTTATTTTTATGTTTCAAAGTAGCACAAATGAAGCCTGGTTCCCTGTTGCTGTGTTTTTATTTGGTTCACATTTACTTCCCAGGACAGTTCTTTTTAACAGCTCAGATCCTAGGAGACCTCAGGAGCAGCTCCGCAGGAAGGGGAGAGCAAAAGTCACCAATGAGTTTTAAGCTTCTTCTTAGAGTTGGGTTGCAACCGTCTTGGAACAAAGCACCATATCTAAACATCAATAGCTTCTCTAAGCTGCCCAGGTGGTTCCCCCTGTTTCCTGACTACAACTGTATTTGAGACAATCCAATGACACACTTGGAAAATGCTTTGAATATATCCTATACAGACAGTTACAGATGCAAAATGCAACTGAAGACGCAAAATAGTCTGACTTCATTGTTTTGGGGAGAGAGAAACTCTTTTTCAGATATTACTAAATAGCTGAAATTGGCCCTGCTTATTATAGTTTCAAATAATAAAACTATATATATATATATAAAAAACCAAAAGACACACACACATACATATATGTATAAAAATGAATAAGAATTTAAATATATATATACATATATATTTTAAATACACACACACACACACACACATATATATATTTATATATATTTAAATTCCCATACATTTCCCCCATCTACTTTGTTGGCAGTGACTATAATTCTCATACGCTCCCTTCCATAATGCACTAAAAACCACAAGTAAAATTCTTATGTTACTTGAGGATATTTCAAATTGGTTAGCTGACCACTTGGGGACAGAAGATGGTATTTGTTAACCTCCAACTCTTTGTCAGACAGTACGTTAGATACTTTCAAAGTTCTCTTCTTTAGTTCTAATGGCTCACGTTCATATGTGGAGTTGACATTATAATTTCCATTTTAAAGATGAGAAAACTGAAATTCAGTAAGGCTAAATAACTTGTGAAATTTGCACTGCTACTACATTAATCTGAATATTATAATCAGCCTTGAGTCCAAACAAACAGAACTATTTCTGCAACATTGCTCCTTAGCAGATTTCATAGGAATAAATGGTTGGGACTACTGTGTTTTAGTGGGATCAGGACTGAACACGTCAAGAAATGATTTTTTTAAACAGATATGTTCATGGAGAAGTAACAGGAAAACCTTTAGAAATCTTCATGAAGGGCATAGAAGGAAGAGAATGTTCAACAGAGATGCTTATGTGCAAGTGTGTGATTTGAGTATACATATAAAAAGGGTAGACCAGGAATCCTCAGATTTTTGTTTATCCAGGTGTAGATATTCCTAATTGAGTTTTGGGTCTAGAAATATAAACAAGGGTTCATGTAGCTAAATGAAAAATACTATAACATTGGCAGAAACCTCTGAATGTTGGGTAATAACTTAAGCAAACCTGACTCAAACAATGGGAAAAGATCTTGACTCCTGATTATGAGACAGAAACCCAACCCTTCTACACAGGTTCCTTACAAGTCAGATGACTTAGAATAAATATATTTACCTTTCTCTTGTGTTTCCTCCTCTATAAAGAAAATTCATTTTGTTAAAACAGCCCTTACATTTTTTTTCAATAAAAAACTTAACTGAAAGTGTGTGAACCCATGTCACATATGAAATATATATAGTTGGAATAGTCCTAATTGGAGAATGGGTTTAGATAGAGCTATAGAGTATCTTCCAAAAATACCAACGATTGTGTTGACTATGTTTTATAAGCTCCTGAATCCCTAATGTCATTTTCAGATATAGATAATATATTGATCTACATAATACTTCACTGAAGTCCAGAAACTCTAGTATTCTCCCTAACATAAATGAACTCACACTAGCCTGACATGTTCTTTTGCCAATAAAATGCCTGAAAATTATCCCACATTCTCTCACTCAAGATTAAAAATGTCGGAACTCATGAAGGAAAAAGGCATTTGAGACACTCTTCAGAGACCATTTGCTCTATCTCCTCAGCTCAGCCTATTGGTGCTTGGCAGTGAAGACAGACTGAACTTGGTAATTCTTCAAAAGATATTCCCATGAAATAACTTTATTTCAAAATATTGATAGCTCATTATTTATTTTTAAAGTTCTATCTGTCACAAATAAAACATGTCTGGAACCCAGATATAATCCCAGTGTTTGTGGTTCATGACTATTATATGTCAAGTTTGTTTAAAGCAATGAAAGTATATGAGTAGCTCAAAGTAGGACAGATTCATATTATCACTCACATAGGATGTTCCTTAAATCTCCACTTCAACACATGGTAGTAGGCAGAAAAGACCTTCTTCTTATTGGTTCTGATTGAGGCGAATGTCTCCTACTGCAATTTTTAATGGAGCCTCTTGAGATCTCCCATTTGTTGATCTGGGATGGTTTCTCCATGCCAAGTCATCTGCAAGGCCTCACAGCTGCTGCTGGGAGAAGTGTCATGAAAAGGCATTTTATGCCTCCTTCTCTGCTGCCTCCCCACTTTGCTAGTTCTGCAAATTCACTCTGTGCTGTGCCAAGAAAATGCCATCTGCTTCCTATACACAAAAGGCAATAGCTTCCACCCATGTAAGCAGTTTTACAACTCTAGGGTGGGAATTCACGGAAGTAGAACTGCAGTTAGAAGGAAAAAATCTTCACCTTGCACCCTGACATTTCTCTTCACTTGGTGCTTTTGTGTGTTCTCACCTTCTCAAAACCGTTTCTGAGTAAGAAAATGAGAACTTGAGGAGCATCATCCTTTCATGAGAGTGAAACCAGGGTCATAAAACTAACGGAGTCTCAGCAATTATAATTGCTAAGACTAAATGATCCTGTGTGCAGCTAAGAAAAAGAACCAAGGCAATTCATAAAACAATAAGCTTCTTCAAATTTCAGGTTCCTAAGTACTTTCTCAGATGTTCAAGAAAGAGTACTTTTGTAATGAGAATTAAAATTTTTATAGAAAATTAAAATTTTTATAGAAAATTTTATAGGATAATTTAAATCTTCCACAAGTGATTAAAGCATTACTGGAGTCTGAAAAGAAAATAAAGACAAATGAAATCTCCATCAGTAAATACTAGTGAGATTTTATGTAAATTACATAATCTTACCAAGACTCGTCTACATAATGTGAAGTGGGTGATTTTGTAGACTGTTCATGTGATTGGTATCATAGGGTACTTTCTTCGTAGGGTTGTTTTGTATATTAATGATGTAATGCAAGTAAAGTTCTCAGTACACAAAAGACTTCCAGTTGTCTTTATCTCATCACTTCATTTTGTGATCCCAAATTAAACAGTGAATTCTGAACACATTACTCATCTGTAAAGTAATGACTTTATATGGATAGACAGATAGATAGATGAGATAAATAGATAGATATACATATATATTATAGGTGTATAATACATATATTTCCATTATAATGAGGTTCTTTTAAGAATCTAACAGGATCACAGATGTGAAAACATCATGAATTTTAAGAAATAATCTATAAATATAGAGTGTAATAGTATTTATCATAATTAAATAAATGCTTGACAATTAGCTTAGCAAAATATAACACTGGAGGTGTTAAGTAAAGACTAAATCATAGAGAGACTGATAAAAAATTAAAAGGACAGTAGATTGTATTAATATCAATTTCCTCCTTTTGATGTTATAGTTATACAGAAAACTTTCATTGGGATAATTGAGTTAAAGACACACAAAGTCTTTTTTAATTATTTCTTACAACTTCATGTAAACCCATAATTATCTCAAATGGTCATAGAACAATCTACACGGTATGCTATATCTGGGGGTAGATGAGTAGCCATTGATAGGTTTCATGCAGGTTACTGAAAAAATTAGGTCTTTCTTTAATGAGAAAATTTTATTTGGAGACAAAGTAAAGGAGAGAGGAGAATAAAAAATAAAATTAATAAAGATGTGTAGGAAACTAGAATTTCCAAGACAGCTTGTTAAGTCTTTTAAAAAAGGTGAACAAAATCAAAAAAAAATTAAAGGGAGAGAGAGAGAGAGAAATGATAGTGAAGATGGAGATAAAATTATTGTTTCAGAAACATGTGGATAAGAATTTACAGTATTAAATTTGATTATATGTCAGAGATAGTATTTAAGAAAGACGTTCACATTTCTTTTTTTTTTTTTAATAATTTTATTGAATCATAATTATGTACATTGGTGCAATCACAGGGCACGATTCATATACATTCAGAAATATTTTGATCATACTGTTACAGATATCCTTCATGGCATTTCCTTGATCACT
>CAUYON010121017.1:0-13307 GCA_963573935.1 Arctocebus calabarensis
AATGTTTTCATCAAACTGTTTAACATACCCTTCATGGCATTTTCTTAGTTATTGTATGACGACATTTGTATTCCCCCATTTTCTTTTTTATAAGGATACCAATCATTGAATCCAGTATAATCAAGTTTAACTTGATTAATAACAACTGTGAAGACCTCACTTCCAAATGAGAAATAAAAATAAAATTCTAAGCTCCCCAGCCAGGCAAATAGATCCTCTTTTGGCCCAGGGGATCCCAGAGAAATCTTAAAACTGAGTTCCCAGCCCTGTTGGGATGGGTGGTCAGACACACCTCCTTATACCCCCTCCCTCATCAGGTGTTCCTCCCTCAGGGTGGAGCAGAGCCAGCCCTTTGGAAAGACTTGTTCTGCAGCTGGTTTCAACCAACCTCCCAGTGTTGCTCTTTCCTTTTGCAGTTTCAGCACAGTTGACCAGTGTTCCTTCCTCATAAGGGGCCACCTACCATGGAGTGATTCTCTCCAGCCTAAGCAGAGTGCAACTTACATGTCCTATGCTTCACTTTTTGATGTTAGATGGCCGAAGACTCCACCCTTATGCTAATTTCACCCCTTTTTGTACATTTGACCTGTGAAGGGGCAAGAAGCTCAGTCGTGCATGTGCACGTTTCTCCTCTTATAAACATTCAGGACTCCTCCCAAAGCTTAATAAATATGTACATTCATCCACCCCATTCGGCATAAATTTCTGTTCCTTGTGCCATTCCCTTGGAATGCTCTTGTGCTGTGCTCCCCAGCCTCTCAGAATGGTCACCCTGCAGGCTATAACACTCTGACAGAAATAAAGCTATCTTTCCCAAATTTATTAACTTTTTTTTTAGTTGACATAAATATGGTCACATTCTATTTTTTTTTTTTTTTTTCAGTTTTTGGCTGGGGCCAGGTTTGAACCCGCCACCTCCGGTATATGGGGCCGGCATTCTACTCCTTGAGCCACAGGTGCCGCCCCAATATGGTCATATTCTGAGGTTCCTGGTAGCATGAATTTTGGAGGACACTTATGCAACCCAATACAACCTCCTTTAAAAAGTTTGGAAGGCTGAGGTGGGTGGATTGCCTGAGGTCAGGAGTTCAAGACCAGCCTGAGCCAGATTGAGACCTCATCTCTAAAAATAGCAGGGCATTGTGGTGGGCTCCTGTAGTCCCAGATACTTGGGAGGCTGAGGCAAGAGGATCACTTGAGGCCAAGGGTTTCAGGTTGCTGTGAGCTGTGACGACATGGCACTCTACTGAGGGCTACAAAGTGAGACTCTGTCTCAAAAAAATAAGTCTGTAGACTCCCCTCTAGGCCAGTGGGCTGTGGCAGGGAGTGAGGTGCCTCAGGTAAGCCCCCAGCCCCACTGCACAGCAGAGCACTGGGCTTTTAGGTGAGGGAGCCTCAGGGAATGTGAACGTGGATGCTGTTGCCAGAGCCTTTCTCAGGATGCTCCTGCTGTCTGCTCAGACCTGGAGTGCAGTGGTAGCCAGAAATGCTGACTACACAATGTCCTGAGAGGATTCATTATGGGAAAAACATCAATGACAGCCTTAATAACTTACTTTGGGAAAAACTAATGAGAAGGGTGGTGCCTGTGGCTCAAAGGAGTAGGGCGCTGGCCCCATATACTGGAGGTGGTGGGTTCAAACCCAGCTCCGGCCAAAAACTTAAAAAAAAAAATAATGAGAAACAAACTGGAAGTTTTCAGGGAAAGTCCAACACTTCATTTATACAAAGTCTATGTGGTGGCACCTGTGGCTCAGTGGGTAAGAGCGCTGGGCCCCATATATCGAAGGTGGCGGGTTCAAACCTGGCCCTGGCCAACCTGCAACAAAAAATAGCCGGGCATTGTGGCAGGCACCTGTAGTCCCAGCTGCCGGAAAGGCTGAGGCAAGAGAATCGCCTAAGCCCAGGAGTTGGAGGTTGCTGTGAGCAGTGACACTCGGCACTCTACTGAGGGTGATAAAGTGAGACACTCTGAAAAAACTTAAAAAAAAGGAAGATAAAAGATAAAATATACAAAGTCTATGAGAAGAGGCCAGTGGAAATTATCTAATCTTAAACCATGACATCACTCGAGTCCTTATCACAGTGCCTCCCAGTAAGAGTACAGTCGGCTTGGATATGCCACTGGTGATCTTTGATAAAAGTTAGCTACAGAACCTGGGAGATTTCTGCTACAGTCATACATTCTTTAACGTCTTGTTTATTAGCAAAAATCAGCGATCCAGCTTTCCTGAGGCCCTCATGTGCTAACATTTTCTAGAGTTTTTCTCTGGTTACAGAGATGCTCTGTCTGTATTATCCACGACAACTATACAACTCCCGGAGAAGTATGCTCAACTCCATCCATCAAAACTTGGTGAAGAATAGTAGTTTCCCCTGCTAGCCCAACAATAACTTTGTATTCCTAGCGACAGGCCAGTCGGCAGATCCTGGTGAAGAGTCCCCCCATTTGGGAAGCAGACTCCCCTCTAGCCACTCGGGCTAGGTGGCCTCCCCTGGCTCAGGCTATGGGAGAGGAGAGAGACATGTGGGAGCCTCCCCTCTGCTTCCAGGGAGCCAGAGAGGCCAAGGCCCAGGCCACTGCTACCACATTGTCTATGAGGAGCCTTGCTGGACACTGACCTCCCCAGCTCCTCTCAAGTGACAGCCTTTAATAACTCATTGATCATCTGACTTTTCTTGCTTCTGTCAAGTCCCCAGTGCCCTTTAATGAAAACAAAGAATGTTCAATGACAGCTGAAAGAACACCAATCAACAATGGAACCCAAGTCACTAACCTATTAGAAAACTTACTACAAATCGAAGAATTAAGCTGTTACCAAAATCAAAGCTCCCACTAGGAGCCAGACCTCTGAAGTTCAAGGAAACCTCTTGAGTGACAAATATGCTAAGATTAATACTCTCAAGAAAATTCTTCTCTACTACACACATACTTCCCCTGCTCGACCTTCCTTGGAAACACTTTCCTTAAGGAACCTGAGACACAATTGGTCTCTCCTTGGTCCTTCCCTCAAAATGTAGTCTCGTCTCTTAAGATTACACAACATGGCAAAGACATCTTAAAAGCCTCCCCTCAAATATCAGCAAAGCCAGTGTGAGAGTGAGCTCTTTTATATGAAGCAGTGAGTTTTACATTTCTGTGTATTTGTCTGCCCCATGGTTAAAATTTTATAATTGAATCTCAAAAAAAAAAAAAAGTTTGAGGAAGAGTAAGTGCATGGGTCATTACAATGGGTGATTCTCTCTGAATTATGAGCTATGTGGAAAGACCGGCAGGTGAGCCCATGTCACTCTGGGCTGGCCTTGGAAATCTCCCAAACAGCCGCCATCATCAGCCCTACATCACCAGCCAGGCTGCCAGGCTGAGTGGCAAAGGGAACCAGCTGGATTAATCCCTTGATCTGACTTCTGGGACACGGAGCTGGCCAGACAGCAGCCCTAGGACCCTCTAGCAGTGACCCATCAGGTCTATACCGAGACCCCTCCAGAGCTGAGGACAAGGGATGAAAGCAGAAGAGCAGAGCCCAGGTGGGGCTGCCACACCCACCCCTGGTGATTTCAGCGCTGTTCCCTCAACGGTGGACTCGCTACAGTTGAGTGAAGGTATTACACATTCTAGTTTCCTCCTGAGCACAGACAAGAGGGTAAAGGTGGGAAAGGGAAGAAAAAACAGGACGGTATATTTGAAAATAAATTTACCCCACCCAGTCCTTAAGCATTCCACAGCCAGCCATGTCTGCCAACTCCCCTCCACCCGCCCCACACACACACACACTGACCCCCTCCCGCTCTACAGCTGGGGAGGAACTAGACCTAGACATTTTCTCTTTAGCTACACAATGCCAAACTCACCCTTGATTGGAAAAAGTGACTTATCATGCCCCACCCCCTTGGTTTGCTTCCTCAGATGTATGTAAAATGTTCTTTCTCAGCCTCCAGGGAGAAAGAAGTGACATATTTCCACTCCTGGGAGCTGAAAGAAGGGACAAGAGGATTATGATGAATAAATCTGCATCAAAGATTACTGAAATGAAAGCTCAGCCTCCAGGGTCTAGAGATGGCTTTAGCTACTAGGTGTCAGGTAGTGAATAAGCTTCCCAGGATCTGGGGAGGCCCAGGAGGCAAGCCTGGGGGAGCAGCCATCAGCCTGGTTCTCCTGATTTCCTTCTGGAGCAGGAGGGTGTGAGGGGGGCTGTTGTGGAGCCCTGGACAGCAGAGTGGGTGTCCGGAAAGAGCAAGCGCCTTGGAGTCTCTGTGGGCAAGCTACCTCCTAGCTAGTTCTCAGAACTGCACAGTGGGAAGAGTAGTAGTGATTCCTATTTGCTTAGCACATAGTAGGTTCTCAACAAATGCTAGTGGCCTCCTCCCCCACAGAGAAGGTGAGTATGGAAAGAGAGAGAAAAAATTATTTAGAAGGAAAATCTGGGATTGTTCTAGGTAAAGCAGAACAAACTACAATGACAAATCAAAGAATCTCTAAACCCACCACTAACCTGTCAGCCCCTGCTTCCAGATGTTTCTGTTGAAATCAACAGAAAAGGACCTACACTCTAAATTAAATTAAAGAAGTTTACTGTGAACCAAATGTGTGCAACCTGTGGCCCAGAGAGCCACACCCAAAAGCCTAGAGCAAGTGGTCCTGTCGTTGGTGGGCTACAGTTTGTTTTGACACATTACAGGTGAAAAGGAATTATAAATAAAGTTGCAAATCAATATATGGAAGGCATATATTAGGTTTGGCCAGAAAAAGCAAGACATCTGGAAGCAGCAGAGGGGAACAGGTTAGTGGTGGGTTTACAGATTCTTTGATTTGTAATTGGTTAAAGAAATGAACCTTCGTCTAAAGCCTTGGACTGTTTTAAGATAAGGAAATCTTGTTAATCCGAGACAAGCCCCTGGACACAGACTGCACATATACCCAGACTCAACTGGTCAGTAAATTGATGACCTCCAGGTGGTTTAAGCTTTGTCTTGCCTCGCCTTTGGTCTGTTAATGGGTTATAAAGGACATCTCCAAGAAGGGGAGGGGCATGAGGAAGCATGTCTGGCCTCCCTTCTCATGGCCAGCAACTCAGCTTTAGGCTATTTCTGGGGTCCCCTTAGCCAAGAGGTGTTCCATTCAGTCAGCTGGGGGAACTTAAGATTTTATTTTAATTCACAAACGTGATGGTGTCCAGTTTTGGCTGATTGAATAGCTCTGGAAGGGAGAGGGGGGAGTAGGCTTGGTGCAGGGCTCAGAAGGCTTTTGTTCCCTCTTAGGGGCCTCACGTATAGGAAGAGGCTGGATCAGGTGAGTGGATGGTTCTCATATGCAGATAGTCATTTTCTGCAATGATTCTGCAAGTTGGTAAGTTCTTAAGGACAGTGGTTTGGAGAGGGGAGAGAAGTCTATTTGACAGAATGAGGTTTGAAGACCAAAAGAAACAAGACTGAATCCACCTCCTACAAAGTATAACATACAAAGGCAAGGAAGAGGGGAGTCCTGGAAGGATAATTTTAATTTGAGAACTTTTAAAAAATTCTGTTACTAGACCATCTCATAGAGTAGTTAAAGCCTGAAGGCCTTAGATGCAGTCTGACTGTATGGGAGTTCAAATGTAGGCACCAATATCATAAATATTATAATGATTAACATACCTTACCTAATAATATGTCAGGATCTGTTATATAAAGCATATATTACATATAATCTAATGATTATATATTAGTCTACTTTAGATGTAAGATTAGATTTTTAAAAATGCTTTTAAAGATTTCATCAGCTGCCTGTGGAGTTCTTAAATGTCTAATCCCCTTTAACAGGCCTGGGCAGATGAACCCTAAAACTCTGATCACCCTGAGACTATTAGGCCACCTATCCACAGTTAGTTTGGCCCCTCTGCTGAAGGGCAGTCTCACACCCAACTGACCCTCCCAGCTGCAGGGCCTGAAGGTGGCCCGTCAAAGAAACAGGATGTTGGCATTCAGCCTACAAGGACAGGGCTGGCTGAGGGCCCTGGTGTTGGAAAGACACCCCATCCCAATCCCCATGCCATCAGAGTAAAGATCACTATACTTTGCTTAAAGTGTGAAGAACACGAAACCCAAACTCTCACTGTTTGGTTAGAGCCTCTCCTTTGAAAAGAATGAAAGGGAAAATTGAAACTGGTATTTTTTTGTTTGTTTGTTTTTGAGACAGAGCTCTGTCGCCTGGGCTACGTGCAATGTTGTCAGTGTGACTCACTGCGACCTCAAACTCCCAGTTCCACTGATCCTCCTGCATCAGCCTCCTAAGTAGCTGTGACTACAGGCACATGTCACCACGCCCAGCTAATTTTTCTATTTTTAGTAGAGACAGGGTCTCACTCTTGTTCAGGCTGGTTTGCAACTCCTGACCTCAAGTGATCAATCCTCCCATCTCCGGCCTCCCAGAGTGCTAAGATTACAGGCGGGAAGTGCCCTGCCCAGCCCTAACTTTTGTTTTTGTCCACATCTGTGAGTCTGAGTTTCTGTATAAATGATCAATGTTTGTTTTTTTTTTTTATTGTTGGGGATTCATTGAGGGTACAAGAAACCATGTTACACTGGTTGCGTTTGTTGGGTAAAGTCCCTCTTACAATCGTGTTTTGCCCCCAAAAGGTGTGGCACACACCAAGACTCCACCCCACTCGCTCCTTCCTTCTCTCTGCTCTTCCTTTCCTCACCCCTCCCTCATTCTTTCTCTCTGCTCTCCCCTTCCCTCACCCCCACTGTGTGAATAATTGTCATTAATTGTCCTCATATCAAACTTGAGTACATGGGGTTCATGCTTCTCCATTCTTGAGATGCTTTACTAAGAATAATGTGTTCCTCTTCCATCCAGGTTAATACAAAGGCTGTAAAGTCTCCATTTTTTTAAATGGCTGAATGGTATTCCATAGTGTACATATACCACAGCTTGTTAATCCATTCCTGGGTTGGTGGGCATTTAGGTTGCAATTTTTTTTTCTTTTTTTGAGACTGAGTCTCACTCTGCCACCCTGGTTAGAGTGCTGTGGTGTCATAGATTACAGCAACCTCAAACTCTTGGGCTCAAGAAATCAATCCTCTTGCTTCAGTCTCCCAAGTAGCTGGGACTACAGGCAGTAGCCACGACACCCAGCTATTTTTAAAGACAGGTTCTTAATCTTACTCAGGCTAGTCTCTGACTCCTGAGCTCAAGCAAATCTCCCAGAGTGCTGGGATTAGAGGCCTGAGCCTGTACCTGGCCGATCAATGTGTTTTCTAAAAACCCAATAACTTCTCTTATCTCAGGACCGAACAGATGGTCTCCTATCAGGTAAATACAGAGGGTGAGAAAGGTGAGGAGGAAATGTGGAGGTCAAGGTGGGAATGCTGAGCAAATTTGCAGGTTCAATTCAGGCATATGGCTCTGACCTTGAACTAAGAAACGTTGGAAAGTGTAGAGTCTTCAGGGACTGAGCAAGACAGTTATCCTTGGCCGAGGCAGATCAGGAGACTAACAGCTGTGGACCCAGCCCAGGCAGGGGGGAGAAGGAGTGTTAACAAGAATAAATGAAGCAGTGAAGGGTGTTTGTTGTTTCATGCTCCCAAGTTTCGTGGCACTATAAGAAACGTGGTAGCTGACTGGCCAAAATTCCCTCCAATGTTGGTGAAATCCTTTGGGTACCTGGTGCTTGATCCAGGTGCTAGTGAGTGGCCTCAGAAAGGAAAGTTGCCAAGAAGAACCTGAGGGGCCCATGGAGCTTTGTAGGGAGCAACCACTCCAGTTGTCTTCCTCCCAGGCCTTGCTTCTCCCTCCCGCCCCCTCAGAAAGCTCTGGCCAGGCCCCCTGAAGGCCCCTACCTGCTCCTGCTGGCTGGGGGAAGGCTCTTCCTCACGTTGCCCCAGGGCTTCCTTCCCCAGCTTCCTTCTCTATCCAGGAGCAGAAGATTTGCAGTCATTTCTTTGGTTTATTTATCAGGAAATAGTTGGGACTCTCTCCAGCTCCAGGCAAATTTTAGCTTCCTGATCTGCTCTCCTGCAGCTGCGTTTTTCCTGAGACAGACTGGCAGGCCCAGAGGCCCAGGGCCGCAGCCTTGTCCCCCCTACAGCTCCCTCCAGACCCAGCCTGAGCATCATCACCTCATTGTCCACTTAACTGAGTTCAAAAGACACACCCCACAGGTGTTAAGAACTGGGAAGGGCCTGAGATTTTACCTACCTGTAAGCTAATAAGTGAATCTGCCTCAGTTTGAAAGACCGGCAGAAGACATGAGATCCGGGTGGAAGACAAAGGAATGTATTACTCGAGGAACAGCAAATAGCAGGAGCTCCATTTTCCCATTGTTTCCTGTGGTCCCCAAACCCCACAGGTACAACCGAAGGGCAGGCCCAAGTGGATTCTATGACATAGTGGGTGTGCATCATAGCTGAGGAACCCTGAGTTTAGGAAGAGCCAATCTCTTACAAGGGGCTGCAAAGCAAACTCGCCCAGCCTTCCCCCCACAGGTAGACATTATCTTTGTCATATTGGCTAGGCATGATAGCTCATGCCTGTAATCTGGGAATTTGGGGAGGCTGAGTGGGGGGTGTTGGGGAGCCTAATGCAGCTACACAGAAACCCTTTTCCCCTCCTCCTCCTCCTGTCCTCCTAAGACAAAGGATCTGGCTAGCCCCTCCCCAGAAGTTCCTGCTGAAAGACCCTAACCTAACAGGCAACCTGTGGAATGTGCCCACATCCCAGGGCTGCATATAAAAGTGGTCTCTACCTCCCCTCCCCCACCCCTCAAAGATGCCATCTATGTACTGGGAAGGCGCCACCCTCCCCTTTCAATATAGCTGACCTCAACTTCTCTCCTGCTCTGACCTCCTCTCTGGGTAGAACAGGCTCAATCATTTACACCTTTCAGGAGGATGCCTGGAGGCCAGGAGCTAGAGATCAGCCTGGGCAACACTGAGAGACCACGTCTCTACAAAAAAAATTTTTTAAATAAGCATAAGTTAACTTGAAAGATAAATTGCAACCTATTTGAAAAATATGATATCCCAAGAGCACTTATAAAATAATGTCAACACTTTAAAGCAAAATAAAAATGGGGACAAAGAACATAATAAAGAAATACACAGACGAGGGTGGCGTCCGTAGCTCAGTAAGTAGGGCGCCGGCGACATACACCGAGGCTGGAGGGTTTGAACCCGGTCCGGGCCAGCTAAACAACAATGACAACTGCAAAAATATATATATATAGCTGGGTGTTGTGGTGGCCCAGCTACTTGGGTGGTTGACGTAAGAGGATCACTTGGGCCTGAGTCTGAGATTGCTGTGAACTATGATGTTACAGCACTCTACTGAGGCCAACATAGTGAGACTGTTTCAAAAAAAAAAGAAATACACAGAAGTTTTCAATCTCACTGGTATTTCAAGAAATGCATATCAAAATGTGTAAACATTCGAGATAAAAGTATCAAGGATAGAAGAGCATGGGGGATATGGGCATTCGTAATAGCACTTGGGATTATAAATTTGTATGTTTCTGGGAAGTAGTTTGCTAACACATGGCGAAAATCTTACGATTTTACCTCTTCTCTTCAAAATTCACTTCTAGGAATTCATTCAAAGAAAATCATAGACCATGTACACAGAGATGTATGTACATAGCAAAAATTGGAAACTACCTGATGGCTCACTACTGGGGTGTGGTTATCATGATGCATTAGTGCAATGGAATATGGGTTCATTAACAATGATCTCGTGGAAGAGTACAGTGGACTCTTGAAGAACTAGGGGGTTAGGGTCACTGACCCCTGGGCAATTTTTTGACTCCCTAAAAATTTAACTAGTAATAGGCTCCTGTTGACTGGAAGGCTTACTGAAAACATAAACAGTTGATTGACACGTATTTTGTAAGTTACATGTATGTATTCTTATAACAAAGTAAGCTAGAGAAAGGAAAACGTTAAGAAAATTATAAAGAGAAAATTTATTTTACTATTCATTAAGTGGAAGTGGGTCATAATGAAGGCCTTCACCCTTGTAGTCTTCACAGTGAGGAGGCAGAGGAGGGGGAGGAAGAGCAGGGCTTGGTCTTGCTGTCTCAGCAATAGTCAAGGTGGAGGAAAATCTACAGATAGGTGGACCTGTGCATTTCTGTTTTTTATTTTAATTTTAATTTTTTTATTTTTTGAGATAGAGAAGCTGTCACCCTGGATAGAGTGCTGTAGCATCACAGCTCACAGCAACCTTCAATTTCTGGGCTCAAGCGAGTCTCTTGCCTCCACCTCCCAAGTAGCTGGGACTACAGGCGCCCACCACAATGCCCGGCCATTTTTTGGTTGCAGCCATCGTCGTTGTTTGGTGGGCCCAGGCTGGATTCGAACCTGCTAGCTCAGGTGTACGTGGCTGATGCCTTAGCTCATTGAGCCACAGGCGCCGAGCCAACCTATGCATTTCTTTCTTTCTTTTTTTGTTTTTTTGTTTGTTGAGACAAAGTCTCACTATGTTGCCCTCGGTAGAGTGCTGTGACATCCCAGTTCACAGCAACCTCAGACTCTTGAGTTTAAGTGATTCTCTTGCCTCAGCCTCCCCAGTAGCTGGGACTTCAGGCTCCCGCCACAATGCCCGGCTATTTTTTGGTTGTAGTTGTCATGGTTGTTTGGAAGACCCGGGCTGGGTTCAAACCTGCCAGCTCAGCTCGGCGCCTGTGGCTCAACGGGCTAAGGCACCAACCACGTACACCTGAGCTGGCGGGTTCGAATCCAGCCCAGGCCCGCCAAACAACAATGATGGCTGCAACCAAAAAATGGCCAGGCGTTGTGGCAGGCGCCTGTAGTCACAGCTACTTGGGAGGTGGAGGCAGGAGACTCACTTGAGCCCAGGAATTGGAGGTTGCTGTGAGCTGTGACTCTATCCAGGGTGACAGCTTCAGGCTCTGTCTCAAAAAAAAAAAGAACCCGCCAGCTCCAGTGTGTGTTGCTGTTGCCCTAGCCACTAGGCTATAGGCGCCAAACCAGACCTGTGCATTTCAAACCTGTGTTATTCAACATGCACAGTAATCAGGGGAGAGAATAAAACATTGAGAAGTAAAATGTTTATAAAATGGCTTATACCATCTGATCCTGATTTTTTTTTAAGCTATATAATATGAAAAAAGCCTGGGATGAAATGTACTGTCAACAGAAAAGAAACCAAATTCTGCAAAATAATTTTGAAGAGGTTTATTCTGATCCAAATTTGAGCACCCCATGACCCCCAAGCCACACCCAAGAAACTCTGAGCACGTGGATTCACTGTGGCTTGGTTACAGTTTGGTTTTATACATGTCGGGGACACAGAAATTACAGGTAACATCATAATCAATACACACAAGGCAAGCATTGGTTTGGCCAAGAGAAGATGAGACATCTCGAAGGGGAAGCTTAGAAGTTATAGGTGGATTTAAAGAGTCTTTGATTTGTAATTGGGTAAGGAAATGAAGCTTTGTCTAAAGGCCTGTGATTTTCTTAAGTTAAGAAATTCTGTTTGTTGGGTGGCACCTGTGGCTCAAGGAGTAGGGTGCTGGCCCCATACCAGAGGTAGAGGGTTCGAGCCCGGCCCTGGCCAAAATTGCAAAAAAAAAAAAAAGAAAAGAAATTCTGTTTGTCAGTCAGGGACAAACCACAGGCCATACGTTTGTTGGGTAAATTGAGGACCTGCGGGTTTGTCTACCATAGTCTCAGGCCTATTAATGAGCTACAGAGAATATCTCCAAAGAGGGAGGGGTACATGATGAGGACGTCTGATCTTCCTCCTGGCTAGCAACTCAGTTTTAGGACATCCCCTGGGCAAAGAGTGGGGCCCATTGTGTCAGCTGGTGGGAGGGAGCCTTAAGATTTTATTTGTTTTATTTTATTTTTATTTATTTCTTTGAGACAGAGTCTCAAGCTATTACCCTGGGTAGAGTGCTATGGTGTCATAGCTCACAGCAACCTCCAACTCAGGGTCAAGCGATCCTCTTGACTCAGTTTTTCTATTTTTATTTATTTATTGAGACAGAGTCTCACTATGTCGCCCTCAGTAGACTGTCATTGTGTCACAGCTCACAGCAACCTCAAACTCTTGGGCTTAAGCAATTCTTTTGCCTTAGCCTCCCAAGTAGCTTGGACCACAGGCACCTGCCACTAACTGCCTATTTTTTTCTTTTGTTTCAGTTGTCATTATTGTTTAGCAGGCCAGGGCCAGGTTTGAACCCGCTAGCCCCAGTGCATGTGGCAGGTGCTCTACCCACTGAGCTACAGACACTGAGCCAGTTTTTCTATTTTTAGTAGAGACAGGTCTCACTCTTGCTCAGGCTGGTCTTGAACTCCTGAGCTCGAGGCAATCCACCCACCTTGGCCTCCCAGAGTGCTAGGATTACAGGTGTGAACCACCATGCCTAGCCACTTAAGATTTTATTTTAGTTCACAGTACCAAAAAAATAGTCAGGTGTTGTGGCAGGCACCTGTAGTCCCAGCTACTAGGGAGGCTGAGGCAAGAGAATCGCTTGAGCCCAAGAGTTTGAGGTTGCTGTGAGCTATGATGTCACAGCACTCTACTACAGTGACAAAGTAAGATTCTGTCTCAATCGAAAAAATTAAATAAATAAAATAATAGTTCATAGTACCAAAATGTTAACACTGGCATTCTCCTGAGCAAGACTGAGACCCCATCTCCACTCAAAACAGAAAAATTAGCCAGGTATCATGGCAGGTACCTGTAGTCTCAGCTACTTGGGAGGCTGAAGCAGGAAGATCACCTGAACCCAGGAGTTTAATGTTGCTGTGAGCTAGGCTAATGTCACAGCACTCTAGCCTGAGCAACAGAATGAGACTCTGTCTCAAAAATAAATAAACACAAATAAAATAAATTGTCAATTAAAAAAAAAAAAGCATTGGCATTCTCTGAATGGGAGGATTTATGGGTGACTTTTTTTAAAAAATTTGAGAGTCTCACTCTGTTGCCCTGGGTAGAATGCTGTGGAATCATTGTAGCTCACAGCAACCTCAAACTCTTGAGCTCGAGCTATTCTCTTGCCTAAGCCACCCAAGTAGCTGAGACTACATGCACCCTGCCACCATGCCTGGCTAGTTTTCTATTTTCAATAGAGACAGGGTCTCACTCTTGCTCAGGCTGGTCTTGAACTCCTGAGCTCCAGGCATCCATCTGCCTTGGCCTTCCAGAATGCTGAAATTACAGATGTGAGCCACCTCACCCGGCTGATGGGTAACTTTTATTGCATTCTTTTTTAATTGTTGGTTTTTTCCAACAGTAAATATTATTTTGTTAAAAAGATTTTTGTGTATTTTTTTTTTTTTTTTTTTGAGACAGAGCC
>CAUYON010121018.1:0-17948 GCA_963573935.1 Arctocebus calabarensis
CTCCCTCTACCAGGAGCCTTAATGTTTTCTGTATTCTTTTCTGTGAATAAATTCTGTTAAAAAAAAAAAAAAAAGTAAGAAAATGGTAACTATTTGCAGCTTAGAAAGTGGTGGCCTCAGTGCCCCACCTCCTGTGATGTCGACCTGACGGGTGCTACAGAGGTGACAGCGTAGGACCTCCAAGACCAGACCACTGCAGCACAATGTGGTGCAGCACGGGATCACAAACAGCTTGTGCAAACTCACAGGAAGAAGCACGTCCGACGGGAAAGCAGCCCAGGAACATAAGCTGTCACTTGAAAGAGATGGCTGACTGGCCACAGCCACATGGGAAATGCCACAGGAGCTCCATGGAGGGACCAAGGAGCTGCTGGAAGCCTGGTCCATGTGAGGCTCAGCCCAAGGCCAGGGCAAGACATGTGTGCTCTGGCTACTTAAGCGGAAGGCAACTGCCATCCCCTGGCACAAGGCTAGAGGCAAGAGATCATAGGGAGGTGCACCATGGGAACAGTAATGTCCCTTCCCAACCAACCTTGGAGCCAGGCTGCCCTCACTGGGTACCACTCATGGACCAGGGTGGACTCTAAGCCCAAGGCAGAGCCTGCCCCAGACCACTACGGGACCCCTCCCCTCTGCTAGACACAGGTGTCCCTCAGGCTTTGTTACACCCCCAAACACCACACCCAACTGTTCCATATGAGGAAACCCCAGGCTGCACCTGCACCAGGGCTGTGTGGTGGAGGAAGCCATGTGGTCAAAGCTCTCTGTCCCCATCCTTGGGCTCACAAACTCCAGCCACTGGTCAGCCTGCCCAGGTCCAAGTGTCAGGTCAACAGGAAGAGCAGGCGAAACCAATGTTTCCTGTCTATCCCACACAGGTGGGACCGTCAGGATTCCCTTCCTCCCAGCCAATACCCCGAACCTGTAGCCATGTCCACTCTCCAGTACAAGCTTTATCCCCAGGTGCTTAAGGCTGGGAAGGAAAGGAGTCCACCTTGCAGTGGTCCAGAACAGTGCCCACTATGGCAGAAGACCACTGGGCAAGGGCCAATGGTTTCCCTGATGCTGCCCCTAAACTGTCTGGGGGTTCCAGCTCCCACACCCTCCACCTCCCCAGGCACAGTGCCCACTGCAGACACAAGCACTTGCTGCCTCTCCCCCTTTACAGGCACCAGAGACAAAGGCCAACAGAACTCACACGCCTGCATACAAACTGAATCTCACACCTCGACCAGCTCTCCTGCATCTAGATTTGGACCCAGGGCTGGGTGTCCTCTCTAAGTGACCCCACTTGGCTTCTGTGGCCTGGAAGCAGCTGCAGATGTGCAAACAGGTGCACGTGGCAGCCTTCCAACAGGACTTTCCAAGCAAAGACAGGTGGCCCTATGAGCACCGTTTGCTGACCCTGGTATAGAGTGAGGCTTTCTCTATCCCCTCTAACGAGGGAATCTTCCCCCACAGATGATGCTAAGACTTGGGTCTCAGTGGACCCCTTCCTTCTTGCTCTCAGACCAGGATCTGATCCGAGTCATTCTGACAGAATCGCCACCATGCATGTCCGAACCCTTCAGCCCTCACTCCCTCCTCCCGTCAGAGCTACCTCTCTCTGGCTTCTCAGCAAAGCCAGACACTTGCTTCAGAAGGTGCCGAAGCCCCAAACAAGTCTGTACAAATCCCAGTCTGCCTCTCGCACACACAGAGTGAGAACATGGCCTTTGGGGTCACACCTAGGCCAGTCCCCACAGGAAGGAAGCCAGCAAGTTACCACCCAGGGAGGAGGATTGACTTTGGGGTGGACGGCACTTTTCTCATAATGAGACCACCAGGAGAACGAAGACAGGGATGTACTTTCTGAGGACTGGGCCACATCTGCACCCTGGCCCACCTGGCCATCCCAGGTAGGCAGAGTGCAGCCCCACCATGCTGCCCCAGAGGCTGTCCTCCTGCGCACACCCAGGTCCAACTCCTCAAGAAAGCCTCCTCTGGGAGAGCCCAGCCTGGCTTCCTCTCTCCATGCCTGGGACACCGATACTGAGGCAGCCCTGACCCTGGGCGCTCACATCTGGATGGGCATCCCAAGGGCCTTTCCTGTGTGTGGTCAGACCACACCCATGCTCTGTGGGCCACAGGGCACAAAGAAGACTCTCCACGTGAGCTCGGCCCTCTCTCAGTTTCGTCAGACCATAGGCTCCACACGGCAAGGGCTTCCTCGCACACCTCAAGCACCGTCCACTGTCCAGAGCCAGCACTTTCCTCCACCAGGTGTGCAGAGTGTGGTCCACGCCGGCAGCATCCACACCCTAGAATCTCACTTTAACAAGACTTCCGGCACATAGGGTGTTGGAAGCACCTTCTGCAACTGCTTGCTTGGCTGAGGCAGGGAGGGCACCAGCATCCAGAGAACTGTCAGGACCAGAGGTAAGAGAGCCACACTGGACTCTTGGCCAGTGGCCCCTCCCCATGCAATGCAGGGTCCCAGTACCCCTGGGGGCAGCAGGCAGAGATCAGGCTGTGCCCCGCCTGACCCACAGCACCTAGAGCTTAGAAAAACACAAGTCCCTTCCTGTTGCCGAGGTGTCTACGTTCCCTATGTCTTGGCCCTCATGTAGGAAGGACCTTGGGGTCCTGCACATAGCTGAGAAGCCCCTGCCTAGCAGCCAACCTGCACCCAGACTCCTTCCACTCCATCTTCTGGCCCCAACCAACAAACATCAAGGTTACCAATGAGCCCTCTGTCCAGCACCTGTTAACTTCGTGCCCTTGTCTGAGTCTCATTTTAAAACAAGCTCTTTTATTTTTAATCCTCTGGTGGTTTATTGGGCTGTTTTCTAGCTTTGCTGAGTGATATCACCAATACCTAGGACACTGGGTAAGAAATAAGCAGATAACACAGGATAATTAACCCTCAAGCAAGTGAGAGGGGCTGTGGAGACGAAGGGCCCACTGGCAGGTGCCCGTCCCACCCACCCCCTTTATCAGGTGGCCCTCCCCATTCCCACTGCCCTACGGCCTGCCTCTGAGCGGCAATAGGAAACACAAAGTTATAAAAAGCACATAAGGCTGGTCCCAAGCCCTTCCTGTGTCCTAAAAATACAGCCGATTCCTGCAAGCTATTTCAGAACCAGGCAACAAAGTGCTTCCTCAAGATGAAAAGGCCCAGAACCCCATACTAGGGTCTCAGGCCAGACCCACAGGGGCCAGACCAGAGCCAGACGCCAGGGGCTCAAAGCCAAGTCCACTGGCTTTGGGGGTCTGGTAGGAGGAGATATTGGTGATTTTTCCTTTAGTTTTACTTGCTTTTAAATTCGAACTAACTCAAAAAAGATGGGGCATGAAGAAATGCACAGACACTGGCAGGAAGCATTTGAGCCCCTTAAGCACTGCCCTGGGGGTCCTAGGAGCCCAGAGTGGGCGACCTCTGAGGGAGAAGCAGGAAGCCCTCACGGCCCCTTTTCGTCTCACTTTGTCTGGCGTCCCCCAGTTCTCAGGATTGCAGGGTGCCCCGACCTCACCCTCCAGGGAGACCAAGGATCCACAGTAGCAACCTCACCGCAGCCCAGCAGGACTATCTCAGGGCTCCTCATGCCCCCCCAGGCCCCAACCACTGGAAAAGCCGTTTCGTCTTCTGTGTGTCCATCTCGCCATCAGCCAAGGCAGGGCAGTGACTGGTCCCCAGATTCCTGGTGCGCTCCCTGCTGTCCCCAATCCAAGCAGCCCACCCCTCCCAGGCACAGACAGACCCAACTGCATTCTCTGGGCACCTTCACCAAATCATCTCAAGAACCCCTTGCCAGCTGTGGCACTCACTTCTCAGAGTTTGGACACCCTCCGGCTGCCCAGACTCGTGTGGCATTCTGTGCATGTAGCTTTTGGCATTTTGTACAATTGTGCGTCTTCTGTTCCTGGAGCATGTTGACTTCCATGGGGTGCACCACGCCTGAGCAGTGATCCTCGCAGGGAAGCCCCTGAGCAGAGGTGTGGGTTGCAACACCATGATAGCAGTCTTTACTTTTATTTTTTACTGGCAAAAAAAGTGTATATATTTATGGTGTATCACACAGTACTTTGATATATGGACACATTGTCCATATATGTGTCCATATATTGTCCATATATTCAGAATGACTCAATCAAGCTAATTAACAAGTCTATTACCTCACAAACTGTATGTGTGCTGGGAACATTAATAATCTACATCTTAACAAAATTCAAATATAGCCATGCATCCAGTCACGATGTTTCTATCAGCATCAAGTCGTGTATACAATGCTGGCCCCGTAAGATTACAGTGGAGCAGAAAAATTTGTACAGTGTAGTGACATGGCAGCTGGTCATGACACCAGGTCATGACCTCCTGGTGTAACAACTCATTCATGTGTGTGGGGCGATGCTGGTGTGAACAGACCTAATGCAGCCAGTCATGTGAAAGTGTGGCACATGCAATTACGTGTGGCATAGAATACTTGATAATGACCATAAACGGCAATGTTACTGGTTTATGTGTTTACTCTACGTTTTACCATTGTTTTAGAGTGTCCTCCTTATTTTTACAAAAAGAAAGTCACCTGTCAAACATCCTCGGGCAGGTCCTCAGGAGGTCTCCAGAGAGGTACTGTTGTCACAGGGATGACAGTTCCATAAGAGTTACTTCCCCTGACAACTTCCCAGTGGGATCAGATGTGGAGGTGGAGACAGTGACCCTGACGCTGTGTAGACCTAGGCTGATGTGGGTGTTTGTGTCTTAGTTTAAGAAGTTAAAAAATTTTTTAAAAATTGTTAAAAATGGAAAAAAGCAGAGAATAAGGATATAAAGAAGAAATGTTTTTGTACAGCCATACAATGTTTGTATTTTAAACTAAATGTTGTTACAAAAGAGTTAAACAGCTAAAACACTGTGAGTGTTATAAAGTAAAAATGTTATAACAAGCTAAGGTTAATTTATTATGGAAGAAAGATGTTTTTATAAATTTTCAGTCCCGTACACGCACAGTGTGCATCTGCAGCAGTGCACAGGTCATCCAGGGCCTTCACATGCACTTACCGTCCTCACTGACTTCCCTACAGCAATGTCCAGTCCTGCAAGCTCCACTGTTGGCAAGTGTCCGGGACCTGTGCGCCGCACTTCACGCCCTTGTGCTCCCGTGCACTTCAGCGACTGTGTGGCGCTGGCTGCCCAGGCAGGCCAGTGTGCAGGGAGGAGCCCAACCCGGCAAATTGGAGCCTGCCAAGGGCCTTACCACGCTCTCTTCATGACTTTTCTGAAAAGTCTAAAATCATTCCCAAATAAAAGTAGATTTTTAAAACACGGTCTTGGTCTTACAAAGAGCAATACTAAATGCCTAAAAAAGAAAACCAAAAACTTGAGAAAAAATAGTTTCCATCAAGAATTTTATGCTGAGGAAACTATCAAGGAAGTATGAGATCAAAACACATCTCCACCATGAAAGGGTTCAAAAAATATTTCTCCCAATATATACTCTTTAGAAAAATAATGGAGAATGTGTTTCAGCAAAAGAAAATAAATTAAGAAGTTCACGTGGATTCACTTTGCCCGGGTGGAAGGGACTGTGTTCATTCATTGATACATTCATTCACCTTGCCCCTGGCGGAAGGGACTGTGCTCATTCATTTCCTGGCCAAGGAACCCATACACCTATATATACCCCAAGACTAAAAGCCTAAAGGGGTGACAGGGAAAGACCGGGAGAGAAACGGAGAGAGCTTCTCTCTCCCTGCTTGAGTTCTCTCTCTCTACCAGGAGTGTTAGTGTTTTCTGTATTCTTTTCTGTAAATAAATTCTGTCTTACCACTGGAAAAAAAAAAAAAAAGAAGTTCATGTGGATTCAGGAAGCAGGCCTTCAGGAAGGGGGTGGGTCCAGTTCTGTGGGTGGACCCTGCTCAGTGCTGGGCTAGTTCTGTGTGTGGGCCCTGTTCTGTGGGTGAGGCCAGTTCTGTGGGTGGAGCCTATTCTGCAGGTGGAGTCATTTCTGTGGTGTGCCAGTTCTGGGGGCAGAGCCTGTTCTGGGCATAGCTTGCTCTGTTAGCAAATTCTCTTGTGTTCCAGGGACAGAGAGGGGGTCTTGGGCTTCTATGTCCTTTCCTTTTTTTTACTGCACTTTCCTTTTTGCTCTTTGATTGAATTTTTGCTGTTTTGTACCCTACGCTCACTTTCTGTACTTTAGTTCCTATTGTCTCATTTTTTCCCACACTTTTGAAGTTTCCACAGTGCCCTCAGATAAACTGACATGAGTGGGTCCCTCAGGACAGCAAATCTTGTGTTTTTTGAAAGGAAGCAGTTCCTGTTCTCAGAGTACAACCCCTTCCTGTCCACTTCTGTCTCAGCAGCTACCTGGCCCTGACCCTCCCCAGCTCTAGAAGCCTCTTGACCTTTCTGGGCACCAATGCTGCCCAGGAAGGGGTTGCACCTCTCGGACAGTACAGGCCTGGGTGAGGCCCAGAAACCCCACAGTGGAGCCAAAAACATACCTCAGGGTCCTGGAAAGTCCCCTCTACCCATGGTGTGCCCACAGCAGGGCAGACTGGGTGCCCCTTCCTCAGAAGGGCAACAACAGCAGACCACCAAGCAGTTGGAGAAGCTCCTGAAGGCCGTTGATTCTGAAGACCGTTGGGAAAATCTGAAAAAGGATCTGCTGCTCCCAATAGATGTGCTGACTCCAGCAGCCTTAGTCCTGGTCTCTTTGCCTCTTCCCTGGTGAACACAACACATTTTTGGCTGTCAAATCCCCTGCAGGAAGTGGGGAAGTTGGACTGAGGAGTCTCTGCCAGACTGAGGGGTCACACCCAGGCTCTGCTTCCCTCAGCGATGTCACAGGAGTCTGGACCTGGGGCAGGCAGTGTCCATGTGTTGGGACTCTGTCCTGAATGGCAGTTGAGCTGAGAGGGGGGCATAGCTAGTCCTTAGGGACAACATGCAGGTTCACGACGTCCTTATATGCTTTACGATGTCCTTACATGCTTTACACAAAGTTTGGCTCCCAAGGGGATGCTGGCAGCCCCAGGACATGCAGCAGGATGGGCTGAAATCCAGGCAGATATCAGCCTGGGGGTGCTGGTTCCAGAGATAGGGGCCTAGGTCACTGTTCCCAAGAAAGGGCCAGGAAGTGGTGACCAGCATGGGCAGCAGCTTCAAGCACACTGCAACAGGCTGAGAAGCTGCAGGGGCTGCAGTGCACCTGGGTCAGAGCTGCATGTCAGGCCCGTGAGGGAAGTGGAGCAAGAGGTGGGGGTGCTGGTGGGCCCTACAGGCCGCCTATATGCTGAACAGCTCAGAAGGCCTTGGCAGAAGCACCTGGATCAGATTCTTTCCTGCCTCCAGTTACTGTTTATAGCAAGGTTGGAATAGGCCGTGGGGGAGACATTGGCCCTGGGGACCTGGGTTCTTGCATGTTCACCACACTCGAGGTGTCCCAGAGCCACTGCCCAAAATGGACATGCTAGGTGGGCATCCACCGGTGGGCCAAGGTGACAGGCCAAGGGCAGCTGGAGGCCAGAGGCCCTGCAGGTGTGACCCTGAAGGTACATCTAGACCTTGGACCCCAAGATGGGGCATCCGGTTGGACCCGACTAGAGCAGGATGGCTCTGGAGAGGTCACAGCAACACAGTCCTCCGTATTGAGTTGGCACCTGTTATCCCAGCTGTGCAAGCACTATGAACAGGAACGCATACATTAGTGTCCCTATCCAAAGGCCAACCCTGACTCAGACATAATGCCTCCTCCATGCCTGCCAGGGCAGGGCCATTCATCACCAAAACCAAAGATAGGATATTATACAATTTTTCCAGCTGATGTCCAACATTAGCTATTTCTCTAGAATTTGCAGCAATATGTCTTCAGACAAATTTTGAGTGAAAGCTGAGGGATCTATAATTACATTACATTTCATTTGAATGTAAAATGAGAGAAGGCCATAGGAGAGCTCATGCACTCAGTGAAGGGGATGCAGGTGTGTGTAGAAAATAGATGATGCTTCATCTTGTGCTGGTTCAAGCCCCAGAATGGCCAGGTGTAGAATTCTCAACCTCAGCAGACAATTGCTGTCACTTCATTTATCCTGAGGCCTGCTCTGGGTCGTCATAGCCCCTCCCTCTGCACAGCCTGGGGCTCTCAGTCCCCACCCCCTTAGGCTGTGCCTGTGGGTCTCTCAACCTCCTGGTCTCTGCTTCTGCCTTCTGGCGAGCCCTGGACCATGTGATCAATAATTGGAGATCTCCAAAATATTCCATGGATGTTCTCTCCATGGTTCCCAGTGTGAGATGAAGCCGGAGTGTGCCAGGGAGTGACAGGTGGGTTGGGCCTGGGCCATGCCAGCTTGCCATGGTCTTGGTCAACCCAGGGCTGCTGTGAGAGACACTGCAGTGTGCAGGTACACTTGGCTCAGGGTCTGGAGCCTGGGAGTACCAAGAGTGAGGGGCAGCACCTGGCGAGGATGGTGGGGCCTTCTGTCTGCGTCATAACATAGGCAATGTCACATGGCATGAGAGCGCACTTGATAGAGAGGGATGGGAAGGAACTCGCCCTGTTTATCAGCAAGTTATCCCAAGGCACCCAGTCCCTTCTGTGATAGTGGCTTTAGGACAGAGCCCTCGTGCCCCAATCACCTCTGCCAGGCTGTACCTCTCAGCACTGCCACACTGAGGCTGGAGCTCTCAGCATGTGAACTTTGAAGAACACATTCAAGGCACAGCTTCACCTGAAATCATCCAGGGCCCCACATGAGGTGGAGAAGGAGCACACAAGAACTCCAGGCTGGGGGATGTGGAGAATCTTCTATGGAATGCCGTGCATGTGAAAGCAAAACACTCTAGTCCGGAATTGCTTCCATCACTGGGATCTATTGCTGCTGCTTGAAAATTCTGTACAGTGAAGCAAAAAGGGGGATGAGACAGAACAGAGGGACCACAGCTGAGCCCTCAGCCCACCTGCCCCAAATCTCTGCAGGGTGCGACCCCACCTGTGAAGCCTAGGCTACAGGGAGCTCCAGGCCCACCGTGGGGAGAGCCGAGGAATATACAGATCTTGAGTTGGGGAGAGGGAGGAAGCTCAGCCAAGGACATTTTTGGGCCTTGTGCATTTTCTGTGGTTTTTCAGCCCAGGACACTTTTGGGCCTTGTACATTTTCTATGATTTTTTAAAACAGAAGTCAGCTTTTGCTCCTGCTAGGCAAGCTAAGTCAGGCATGTGTCTCTCTCTCGGTGAGAAATAAGGACTTTGTTCTATTTATCTGAATTATTTAGGTTAGAACTTTTAAGAAATAGCCCCTCAAATTGTGCATTTAAAGACCTGACACAGTGTTTGTCCAGCCCACAGGTAAGACATCGGACTGTCAGACCCAGTACGTGCCTGTTCTTCACTGAACTCCTTCCCCTGGGACAGGCAGTGCCCAGAGCTGCCCTGAGCACTCACCTTCTGTCACTTGGCACCTGTCTTCCAAGCCTCCTTCCCTCCAAAATGTCCATGACCACTTTGCTTGCTGGTCAAAAATGCAGCCATGAGGGGGTGGATACTGGGGCCCAGGTGAGTCTGTAGCCTCTTCAGGAAAGTCACTAAAGTGGCTAAGCGAATTCTCCATGCCTAGGGGCCAGTGTAGATAGGGCAGCCTCAAAGCTTCCCTGCCCCTGTGCTCAGAAAAACTGGCCCTGCCTCCCCCGCTGGAACCCCACAGGCTCTAGCTGCCTCCTCTCCCACTTTTCCCTTGTTTTCAATTGAGATGCAATTTACCTGTGGGACTGAGCACAAGAAAGGACACAGAGTGACCTCTAGGCCAGAGAGCCTTGTCCCCTGGTCCTCTTAAGCCTCCTTGAGCAGAGGGACCTCCTCTAGCAATGTGGAGTCTATGCACCTGTCACCGCCCATTCTGGGGCTGGTGCCGGTCCACTCCCTGCCCACATCTGTTTGAAGGGGTGGTCTTTAGGTTCTAGTTTTAGTCTGTTTTGCAGAGCCAAACTCACAACAGCTTAGCTGAGAAGGCACAGAGCAACCACATCTTCATGGAGAGAGGCCAGTCATGGCAGAAGTAGTCATACCTCATGCAACACTGATGACCCCTGAGGCATCTGTCTCTGCTGTCCACAGGGAGAGCCCCAACCCTCCAGAGCGAGAACTAAATCCTTAGGCCAAAGCATCTCAGATCTGTCCAGTTTTCTGTTGACCTCCTCTCTACAAATCAGCTCTGCTCCTCCACAGCCAGGCAGGGGTTTGGAGCTGGAGCCCCTGACCCCAGCTGTCCCCACGCTGACACACTCAGGCACTCATCCAAGCTGCTAGGGTGAGGTCCCTGGTCTGAGGGGTCAGAAGTCAGGTTGCTGCTGTAAGGCAGATGAGGTGCGATAGATGTCCATGGTGCTGCACCTGAGCGTTCCGGCCAAAGCCACATTAAGAGAGAAGTCACACCCAGAGGATTCAACTTGGGATGCCCTTCAACTCAGATCTCCCCAAACTGTTCCCTGCTCTGGCAGGCGTGGTACAGGGTGTGCCATGAGTTGGTCACCTGGGCTCCCTCTGTGCCACCTGGTGGGACCCCTGTGTCCTACCTCTGAGGGAGCAGTGCTGAGCCTGGTGCTAGGTCCATGACACCCATGTCTGCCGAGGACACAGGCCCCCAGAACCAAAGGGAACAACATCTCTGCCCTGGGGGGCCCCATATGAACCCCAAACCAAAGACTCCTTCCCACCCACCTTATCTGCATAGATGGGGCTGCAGGGGAGGAACAAGGGGCCAGGGACTCAGGTAAAAGATTCATGTCTGGGAAGCTGAGCTTTGGCAGACTTCACCACAGCCGAGACCCCAGGGTCGTGTCTGTGCCAAGCACCCAGGCCGACAAGCTCCCAGCCCTGTCCACATGAAGTTTCAGTTCCCATGGATGAGCCCACCAGGGGTACCCTGGTGTACCGGCCAGGATGGGACAGTCAGCTGGGCTCCTACACCACCCCAGCCCTTGCTGGACTGCAGACACAGCAGGGATCTGGGTTGTACCCCAAGGCCTGGTTGGGCCATTTCCCAGAGCAACCAGGGTGGCGTGGAGGTCCCAGCTACACCCCCATCTCCATGGCATCCCAGCTCCCTCCTCCTCTGTCCCCACTGCCCTGGCATACATGGTACCTGCTTTCTCCATCAGGCTGCAGACCCACAGTTCCTGGGCAGGGCCTCTGTGCCCAGGTTTCTTTCTTTCTTCTTTTTTTTTTTTTTATTAAATCATAACTGTGTACATTAATGCAATTGTGGGTTACAATGTGCAGGTTCTGTATACAATCTGAAATATTTTCATCAAACTGGTTAACATAGCCTTCACAGCACCCTCTTAGTTATTGTGCTAAGACATTTATACTCTACATTTAGTAATTTCACATTTACTCTTGTAAAATGCACCGTACGTGTGGTCCCACCAATTACCCTCCCTCTACCCATCCTCCCACCTCATCTCCACTCCCTCTCCCCTTTCCCCATATTCTTTGGCTATAATTGGGTTATAGCCTTCATATGAAAGCTATAAATTTGTTTCATAGTAGGGCTGAGTACATTGGATACTTTTTCTTCCATTCTTGAGATACTTTTCTTCCATTCTTGAGAATATTTTCCAGCTCCATCCATGTAAATATGAAAGAGGAAAAATTTCCATCTTTTTTTAATGCTGCACAATATTCCATAGTGCACATATATCACAATTTATTAATCAATTCTTGGGTCAATGAGCACTTGGGCTTCTTCCATGACTTAGCAATTATGAATTGGGCTGCAATAAACATTCTGGTACAAATATCTTTGTTATAATGTGATTTTGGGTCTTCTAGATAGCAGGTGCTGGGCAGGATCTCTCTCCTCTTGCTGGTGACACCAAGCTTCTCACCATGCCAGAAAGGAGCACCTTCGCACCCCCTTATCTTTGCTCTTATCAGCACAGGGGTCTCCTGTGCCTCTGCTCTGTGCTGGTACTCAGCCTGAGCCCTGGGGCAAGAGCCTTGTCCTTGCATCTGCAGCTCCAGGAACCTGGAACTTGTGCAGCAACAAAGGTCCAGGCCCCTCAACTGAGCCTGTGACTCTGGCGGGGGGTGGGGTCACTAAGCTCCTCTGAGTCTGTATCCTCTCTCACAAGCTAAAGTGGTTGAGCAAGCCAGTGGTTTTGTTTTTCTAGTTATAGAGACTTCATGCAAAATCATACTCTGGAGCCCAGTGCATGAAAGCCAAACAAGTTCAAGCATCCGCAAAGGTCCCAGGGCCAGGGTCCCACTAGGCCAGCCTGGTGTGTCCCAAGCCCTGGTCACTGCAGCCTTCTAGAGTGAGGAGTGGATACTTGTTTTAAAACAGCACACAAGACTTTCTGACCTCATGTCCCTTTCTAAAAATGGGTCTGGCCAAGGCCGCTGGCAGCTGGCACCACTGTGCAAACAGGAATGTCCTCAAGCCCAGCACTGTGCTTTCTGTCCGCTCTTCTCCTGGGTTAGTTTATTCCTCCAAATTTTCACAGACAAGATGATGAAGTTCACAGCCCAGGCTGCTCTGAGTCCACGGAGGAAAGCTGCCCTTGGGAGGAGCAGGTGGGGCTCAACTCTACCTCACGACTGCAAGGGCCTGTGGAGATGGAGGAGAGGGTGAAGAGGTGGCTATTTCTAGACTCGCCGGCTTGTGGCCACAACTGCCAGAGTCAGGAGCCAGCTCTGAGAGCGAGTGGTGCTAACCCTCCTGGGTCCTTCCTGATCAAGATAACGGAACAGGGACGCCATGTCTGGCCATTAGGAGTATAAAAGCATATTTAGGAAAGTAATTATATGCTTGGGGTGGAATCTTAAACCCAAAGAATGAGAAAACAACTTATAGGCCAGGCTAACACAAGGGCTAATTTGGTCCCAACTCTTAAGGACTCAGTATCCATTTCAGAAGAAAATCTTCCCACCAAGTTTCCTGGCATCCATCTGGGACTAGAGCAGTTGCTCTGAGCCAGGAAGGCCAGACCTATGGGGGCAGAAGAAGCCACCCAGGAGGTGACAAGTCCCCAGCCACACTGGCCCCACAGCAGGCAGCAGGAATGTCGTGCACCACCATAGTGAGACCTGCAGGTCTAGAGCGGTGTGGGGGGAAGTGAGGCTACCTTGTCCCCCTGCCAGCCTATGTCCTCTAGAAGAAGACCACCTGGTTCCCATCCCCCCACTTCTGGGCAGCCCATCAGGGTGAGGTGCCTGACCCCTCCCATGCACACACCAAAGAGCTGAATGACTCAGAGTTTAGCGTGACGGCAAAGTGGCCTCTCACCTCCTGGGGGCTTCCCACATGGGGCCAAAGGAGTGCCGTGGCCCTGCTCTGTTAGGACCAAAATGCAGGTGAAGCACCGTTCCGACCAACTGGTCACTGCAGCTTTGTGCCATCCACCAGCTCGTGCTGGAAAGAACCAGCACGAAATGAAATTTGACTTAACTTTTTGTGCTGAAATGAGCTGGGGCCCTTGTCCTGTTCTCCTTCGAGCTCCCTCCCTGCCCTTGGGGCTCCCACTGCTGCATAAAAAACACATATGTGAGTCCCCACTCTCTAAGCCACTACATAAAAACCTGCAGGTGTATTAGTTCCTCTCACCACTATAACAAATTATCACAAATTTAGTGGCTTTCAACAATACAATTTATCATCTTAATGTTCTTCAGGTCAGAAGCCTGACAGGGTATGTCTGACTAAAGGCCCAGGCATCAGCAGGGTTGGTCCCCCTCATAACCAGAGAAAGTCTCAGACCACTGCTTCTGCCTCTTCCCACCCCCACCCCCACCTACCCATGAGGCCCCAAGCCAGTCTCCAGCCCACCCAGATATCCCAGGGTAACCTAGCCCCAAGGTCCTCCCTTTATTCCCAGACTCCAGGGACTAGGACTTAGCCACTTTGGGGGCATTATTCTATCCGCAATCAGTTTGTGCTTAGGCGCATGTCTTTTTCAACATGCTCTGAAATCCATGGGTGAAGTGGTGGGACTGCATGACTCAGCATCCCCAATGCAGATGGTTCCATGTCCAGTCCAACACCAGGCCTAGCCTGGCTGCTGTCACTTTCCTCCAGGGAAACACCATATCCAGCTTATCTGGTAAACTCCTACTTAAACTGCAAGGCCTGGTCACTGAAGGAGGCCTCTTCACTGACGTCCTCTCCCAGTTCTCACTGGACAGTGCCTTGCTATCTCTACACCAACTGCCTTAAAGCCTCTCACTTGAGGCGCCATCGCTGACCCCCAAAAACCTGGGCCACCAAAAGCCACAGAATGAATTAACTAGAGCTCTGCCCACAGGCTGTTCCACAGGCCAGTTGTCAGATACACACATTCTCTGCCTCTATCCTGCTTGATTCAAGGGGAAAGACTGGCCACTGAGCCAGGCCAACAGGGAGCGGAGAGCCTCATACAGAGTGTCCTAAGAGGGACTGAGAAAAAAATCCACCTAGCTTTGGGTCTGTGTTTGAGGTCAGCATCCTGGACCACTGGGCAGGCCCAACGTGACCACAGGATTCTAAGAGGGACAGAGGGAGGCGGCGTGTTGGGAGGAGCACTTGACCCATATTGCTGGACATTGCTCTGAGGACCAGAAATGAAGCAGCCATGAGACACTGGGAAAGTAGAGGAAACTGATGTGGACTCTCCCAGGGCGGTGCCTGAACATAAGGCAGACTTACTTAGGAGGGAGGTGGCATCACTGCCAGAGTCTGGTCTTCCCAGAAAACTCCACGTGTCGATGAGACTGTCAGTAATGGAGACCCTCTTCTGTGTTCAGATTGAAAGCCTGAAAAGCACGTTGAGCTATGCACATTGTGTCGTCCTGGTGTCAGACAGAACTCAATGTCAATGCAACTGTTCCCGTTTCACAGACGGGAACCTCAGCTTAGTGAGGCTGAGCATTGACTCAACCACAGGCTGCTCAGGGGAAACCATGGTTTTCAGACTTTTCATGTCATTGCGTCCAAGAGTCTGCAGACAAAGATTAGAAGAACCTTTGATTGTGACATGCAGGGTAGTTTCCAAAATCAAATGCAGCTCACTCTCCAAGTCATAATAGTCATGAAGATATGAATGAACCCCTAAAACTAACCCTTTAACAGTATTCCACCCAAGTAGAAATCCAGAAATCCTTCTTAGACAGAACAGCTGTGGGAAGAAGGTGCTGGATAGGCGAGTATCTTCTGTGGCCAGCAGAACCAAGGTCTGGATGCTTTGTCCCTTCTACAAAGGGACCCCCTGTGGGGACGGACCATATGTGGTGCACCCTCCATGGCTGCTTCCCCTGATGTTCCTTAGGAGGCCAGGGTCCAGCCTGCAGTCGTGTGCACTTCCTACCTTCATTAGCTTGTGCCCTAATTGATTAGAGGGATGATTAATTATCATCAGCCAGCACAGCCTGTGTTCCAGGCCCTGAGAGCCGGGAGTAGAAAGGACACTGGGTCTCCTCAGGAGCAGCGGCTCCCTCACCACTGACGCCAGCAGGCCCCAGAACAGGCACCAGACCCGTAGTCAGATCTCCTGTGTGGACGTGATGTCCAGCAGGCCACGGTCAGAGTCATCAGACCCCAGCGTCCAGGAGCCTCTGAATCCCTCGCTGTCCTGAGGCCCACAGAAGCCAACGACCTCCAGACTGGCCCAGGGCCCCTGAAATGAGCAAGACGTGTCCTCAAGGAGGGGCCCCAGGATGAGGGGAAAGGAGCAGCCGTGTGCAGCTACCACCCACCCCATCCAAGTACCCTGGTCCGGGCACCACCCCCAATGCTGCAGCCTATCTCTGGGCCTAGTGTGTTTGCTTCAGACTCTAGGTGCATTTTCTCCGGGTCTCTACATCCAAGCTCCTGTGTCCCTGTGTCCTGGAACATGGCATGTGTCAGGGTGGGCACCAGCCCTCTGGGCAGGCTGTGTAAACCGCTATGTCTGACCCCACGGAGTCTAGAACACTTTTCCTCAGATACTCCTGGTAAAGAATATGTGATGGTCTCTCTCCCAGAAACCATGTTTATATTTTACCAGGAATTTCCTGGCAGCAGAACTTGGTGCAGAGGGCATTTTGCTGGAGGCCCTCACATCACAGGCATGGGGGAAGAGCAGAGCCGTCTGAGGAGATGGCCCTCACTGCACTCGCCACCTGTTCCCGTGTGGCTGGTCTGGCCACGACTTCAAAGTACACCCATGGTGACAGCACGACTCACCCAAGGATGGCAGCTCCTCCCAGACATGCCCTGAGCTCCGCAGGCTGGGCTAGGGGTGCTCAGAGAGCCCCTGCCTGCTGCCAGGCCCAGCCAGGACCAGGGGTAGGGAGTCTCCTGCCTGGGCTGTTTCTGGGCCGCAGGTCTTCATTAGCCCCCTGTGGAGCCCCCACCTGTCAGCGGGTCTGTACTCCAAAGCCTGACCCCTGGCTCTGCTGTTCTTTCACAGATTAATCCCCCAAATTGACAAATTAAGGGGCATGGTGTGCCCAGGGTCACAGTCACACTGGGTTCTGGTTAACATCAAGCAGGCTTTACACAGGGTTGGGAGGCTGAGGAGAGAAGGAACCCAAACAAACACAGCCACAACCCACCCAGACAGGCCACAGAAGCCGGAAGAAAGGTCTCAAAAACTGATCAAACAAAACAAGATGCTGCTGGGCAGCAAGCTGAGCAGAAGCCATTTTGTAGCCATTTCAGAGACAAGATGTGCCATCTTCCCAGGAGAAATCGAGCTACTACCACCCAGAATTATCTCGTGTTTGAACAATCCATCCTGTGAACCCCACAGCTGCTAATATGAGAAGTAGGCAGAAATTGCCACCTCCGTTTTTTAAACAGAGAGACAGAGTGACTCCAAGGTCACAACCACCTTCCCTGAGCTCTCCTGTTAAAAGATGCTGCATCCCCAGGCTTGTTATCCACCAGGGTACAGGGGTCACCATGAAAGTTTTGCAAAGGCTATTATGGTCCATTACTTCACTTCCAAAAAATACAGTCAACAGCACCCTTTCTGATTCACTCATGTAAGATTCCCGTCACTCAGCTGATCGGGAGGGCTTCAGTTGTTTCTGGCCATGCAGATTTAATCTTTCTTGATTTTTGTGTATCTCAAAACTTTCATAATGACCCATTTGGAACTATCAGAAAGATGTGCCAATTTGTCAAGAAGAGCAAATCAATTCCAAACTTTTTACTGAGAGTTTTCTATATGTACAGAACTGCATAGACCAGCATGTGGGGGCTTGGGAGGTGGCCCCTGCCCAGGGTGCAGCTCTGACAGAAGCAAAAGGGCTGTGAGGGGTCCCGGGGAGGCAAGCACTGGGCCCCAGGGTGTGAGCTGAGGGTGGACTTGGAAAGCTGTTTGGGTGGGATGACTAGGGAGCCCAGCACTGAAGCCCCCTCCACTCGTTCATCCTACTCCCTGTCCTCTTGGAGCTCTTGGCCAATGACCCAAAGCCACAGGACAGTTTGTCACCTACAGCCCCAGAGAAGGCAGTGTCCCGGGATGCTCAGGGGTTGCTCAGGGCCACACTGCACCCGAGGTCATGTTCTCCCTGGCGGTCACACAATCCCCCCAAATTGATGGTGACTATTGATACTCTTTAGTTGCTTCTTTCTTGTGCTGATTTTGGCCAAATAGTTAAATTGTATGTTTGAAAATTCTAATCTCAATGTCTCTCTTATGAGCCTAATAGCATAACTATTCTTCCCTAATTGCAATGGCTAAAACTTCCATTACTATGTTGAAGAGCAATGGAGACAATGGGCAACCTTGCCTAGTTCCTGATCTAAGAGGAAATGATTTCAATTTAACTCCATTCAATACAATATTGGCTGTGGGTTTGCTGTAGATGGCCTCTATTAGTTTAAGAAATGTCCCACCAGCGTTTCACATGCACACATTTCTAGCATGGTACCCTGTGAAACATGCCTCTCCTGGCAACAGAAAAATAGGGTCAGCACAAAAAATGTCTTAATGTTGCTTTTAAGAC
>CAUYON010121019.1:0-16077 GCA_963573935.1 Arctocebus calabarensis
GATATCAGCCTGGGGAAAGACTTCATGAAGAAGACTGCCATGGCAATTGCAACAACAACTAAAATAAACAAATAGGACTTAATTAAACTCCATTAGTTTTTAAAACTGTAACCTCAAAGAACAAGAGGGCCTTTGGGACCCGTAAACCTATGGTGCCGTCATCTGACCAGCAATATAGGCATCACCCAGCCCCCAACTCAGATTGACTGAATCAGAAGGTCTGGGGGAAATGGCTCTAGTCTGTTGCCATCTGTCCTGCAGAGTTTGGCTTCCCAAACCCCATGGCCAAAGGCCAGCCTCACACTCTCTCTGCTCCTCCTTGACACCAATAGCGGCTCCCTGGATAACCACGCCCTCCAGGGGTTGTCTGGCAACACCTGGCCTCAGTTGCCTTTTTCATCTTTCACATTTCCTTCCGGGCTCCAGCCTTCTGGGCATTCCAAAGATCAGCTTCCTCCTCATATTCCCACAGCCTCTGGGCAGCCCTTCACAGGTGGGAATGGGAGCTCACCAATCAATGTTTCTCCCACCACTGCTTGGATGGAAATTGAGGCACAGTCTAAATATCTCCCTATAAAGTGCTGGCCAACTCAACAGACCTTCCTCCTGGTCTAGTATCCGTGTTTCACACTCCTTTCTCTGTTGCTCTCCTTCCTTTGAGATCATTTTCCCAAATAAATTGCCTGCATATTAAGTAGAGTGGGAGAAATTGAGCCTAAAGGAGGATGAACTATTTAATTTAAAGATGAAACAACTTAATATTATTCACATGCTGTTTGAGTGGACCCACTGGAAGGAACTGGACAAGTCCTCTGGAGAGAGGAAAGAGAATCCAATTGTTTCTATTTAAAATTGTAGGGCTTTGGTCTGGGTGGGTTTTTGCTGGTTTTTCACTTCTCTTGAACAGTGAGGTGCAAAGTAAGTGCTGTATTCTTCAGTAAGGCGAACAGAGGTGGTGTAGTTCAAGAACATTGAGTCTTTTAGTAATTGCTAAAAAACACTTTTGCACCTATCTATAAAAGGCTTAATCTTTTCATAATTTAACAGAGAGCAGAGGGTTTTGGTAAAGATGTGATATACAGGGTGACACCTGTGGCTCAAAGGAGTAGGGTGCTGGCCCTGTATAACGGAGGTGGCAGGTTCAAATACGACCCCTGGGGGGGGGAAACAGCAAAAAAAAAAAAAAGACAAAAAGATGTGATATACAATAACTCATTAACTCCATAAATCATTAGCTCAGTAACTCAATAACTCCATAAATCATTAACTTCTGTGCAAATATTTTTCTGTATGTGTTTTGGTATATGAGTATATGTGTTAGGAGACACCCCAGCCGCCCTATAACCAAAAAGCAAGTGAATTCCAGTAAAAATTAAACTCAACCAGGAAGAGAAAAAACAAAAAAGAAAACGAATGCAAATCTTGCTATTAACTTAATGCATCACGAAAATGACTTCACCTAAGTGTGTTTTGTGCCTTATTTTCTAACATCTGTGGTATGATTATAATAATAAGCTTCTTAGAGGAGGAAATCTTTTTCTTTTCTGAAATTATGTTGCCCTCAATCATGAATATTGCCTCGAAATTCATATTGACGTTCTGTTTCATAAACTTATTTTTTTAAATACTTTTCCAAGGCACACATAATGCAAGTGTTTTAAAATCATCACAATGAAAAGCATTATGTTCAAATCTGCAAGATAGCTCCACCAAGGTAACATCCCATTAGGTGTGTTGCTTTATTATTTTCTTTTTCATACTTACATGCATACATTTAGAAAATAGACCCAGTATCTCTGAAAGAATTCTATTTAAATGAAGCACTTGGTTTAGCAAAATACACATATTTAAGTGAAATAGTTGTATAAAATGCATTTTTTTTGCCATTCACTTATATGAAGACAAAGGTAAGATTTTAATTTTATGGAAAGAGAATGCTTTTATCTTAATTAATTCCACATAAATTATGCATTTCCAGTAAGTCCAAATTTTCTCTTCTTTTCAATGTTTTTCATGGAAAATATTCTACTTTTTATCATATATCTCTTAAATGATTACAAGTGGAGAATTTGGATTATAATTATGAAGTGGTAGAAAATACAATGGATCATTTAAGGGTTTAATTAATTCTTATTTTTTTTCTTAGAGAGCTTCATAATTTGTTTCTAATTGAAGTGATTTTTTTTGGAGGCATCATCTAAAGATTAAAAAATGTTCTTTTTCCCCCCTTTTATAAATTTTACAATATTGTGCTTTGGTTACATGAATTGCTTTCCTGCAGTTTGAGTCCAATCAAGTACACATGATGTTTGTTTTACTTTTCTTGCCTCACTTTGCTTAGAAGAATGGTCTCCAGTTCCATCCAGGTTGTTACAAAAGATCGTATTTGCCATTTCTGATTAGGGCTGAGTAGTACTCAGTGGTATACACATAGCACATTTTATCAACTACTCATGTACTGATGAGCTGGCACTTGGGTTGATTCCACATCTTTGTGATTACGAATTGTGCTTTAATAAAAATTCAAGTAGATGTGTCTTCTTGAAAATAGGACTTTTTCCCTTTGAGTAAATACCCAATAGTGGAATTGCTGGATGAAATTAGAGGCCTACTTTTAGTTCTTTGAGGTATCTCCATACTATTTCCACAGAGGTTGTACTACTTTGCAATCGCGCCAGCCTTTTGTGAGTGTTTTATTCTCTCTGCATTCTTACCAGCATCCAGTGGAGACTTTGTGATAAACACCATTCTCACTGGAGTTAGGTGATATCTCACTGTGATTTTGATTTGCATTTCTTGGATGATTAGAGAAGTTAAGCATTTTTTAATATGTTTATTGGCCATTGGTCTATCTTCTTTTGAAAAGCTTCTGTTCATGTCTTTTGCCCACTTTTTTACGGAGTTGATTTTTTTTTCTTGCTGTTTTGAGTTCTTTTTTCTTGAGACAGAGTCTCCCTATGTCACCCCCGGTAGAGTGCTGTTATGTCACAGCTCATGGCAACCTCAAACTCTTGGGCCTAAGCAATTCTCTTGTCTCAGCCTCCCAAGTAGCTGGGACTACAGGTGCCCACCACAACGCCCAGCTATTTTTTGGTTGTTACAGTTGTCATTGTTGTTTGACAGGCCTGTTCTGGATTTGAACCCACCAACTCCAGTGTATGTGACTGGTGCCCTACCCTCTGAGCTATAGATGCCGAGCCTTTTTGAGTTCCTTATAGAGCCTGGTTATCAGCTCTTTATCAGATGTGTATCATACAATTATTTTCTCCCATTCTATAGATTGTTCACACTGTTGATTGTTTCCTTGGCTGTACAGAAGCTTTTTAATTTAATCAGATCTCTTTTGTTAATTTTTGTTGATGTTGTGATTACCTTTAGGGTCTTCTTCATAAACACTTTGTTTCGGCTGGTATCTATAAGACTTGTTTCCAACATTTTCTTCTAGGATTTTTATAGTTTCACGTCTTAGGTTTAAGTCTGCTATTCATCATGAATTAATTTTTGAGAGGTGCCTATCGTGTTTCAGTCTTCTACATGTATCTATCCAGTTTTCCCAGAACCATTTATACAATAGGGATTCTTTTCCCCATGGTCTGTTTTTATTCTTTCTTTACTTGGGGTTCCTTAAGGAAGTATTTGGAAGCTTGACTGAGTCTCTTCAAACAGAAAAGTTGTGAATCACAATTGACCTTTAGGAAATAAATGAGGCTGGCTATAGAAAGCTTTGTGAATATGTGGTTTAAAATCACCTTATTATTTTGCAAGATACAAAAATTCCCTTCAAGTCCAAATGAAGATTTAGTGTGATTCATATAATTTCATGGATGTCAGTTTGACATAGAAGTCAGTTTTGCACACAGACACAAACAAGCATATGTGAATAGGAATCTCTTATTGTGTATTCATGAAGTTTACTTTCATAACAAGACAATTCAAAGTCTGTTGTTGCCACAAACTGTATTATAAAGTGAATCCTGTCATGTTAGCAATCCTTATAGTATTTTTATAACATTGTGGTTAAAAATACAGGCTTTGGCACAACTCTACAACAGATACTACCCAGCCATAGAAAAGGCAGGGTTGCTTGACTCAAGGGACAATATCAACGATTCCTAAATATATTTTGCTAAGTGAAAGAAACCAAGCCCAAATGGTATCTACACACACTACCATTCATGTGACATTCTAGGAAAGACAAACTACAAAAACTCAACAGATCCATATCTGTGGTTCTCAAGAGCTGAGTGGGGGAATAAGGGTTGTTTACAAAGTGGCTACACAAGGGAATTTTCAGAATGATAGAACTGTTCGTGTTGTACTTTGATGGTTGATATACAATGCTATGCATTCGTACGCTACAAAGAATGAACTTAACCATATGCAAATTTTCAGTGCAAATTTCAGCAGTTTTGTCGAGGCACAATTGATATTAGAAAGAACTGCACATATTTTCAGTTGTACAATTTGTTGCGTTTTGGGGGCAAACACTCATGATTCTATCACCACAGTCAAGGTAATAGATGAAATAGCACAACACCTCCCAAACTTGTTAATATCAACCTGGGTATCAGAGATCCCAGGGTGGACTTCAGACGGTGACAGAGGAATGTAACTGCATGTAGTTAAGCAAAATTCTCCAAGAGTCCCTGAGATTTTCCACCCTGATCCCTGTGATAAGATACCACATGTGTAACGATATTAAATCATCTGCCTGGTGGGATTTTTCACATATCATTAAGACGACTTGTTAGTTGACTTCCAAGAGGTCAAAGGAGAACATTTTCTGATGAATCTCATCTAATCCCATGAGTGATTTGAAGGTAGAGTTTATTCCAGCTGGTAGCAGAAGTCAGATTCTAAACAGAAGTGGGATTCCTTAAGCTTTGACTTTTAAGGGCAAAACAGGCAAAGATTAGATTGTAACTTTGATCAACAGCCAGCAAGAAAATGAAGACTTAACTCATACAGCTGCCAAGAACCGGCATGTGGCAACAACTTGAATAGGCGAGAAGCAGGTTCTCCCTCACAGCCGGGAGAGTAGATAGAGCTCAGCCCAGCCTCCACCTTCGTGTCTGCCTCTGACTTAACCCTCAATAAAAAAAGTGCCCAGTGAAACCCATCTCGACTTCTCCCCTGCCAAACTGTAAGGGAATAAATGGACATTGTTTCAGCCACTAGGTTGTGGTAAATTAACACAACAATAAAAAACTAGTAATATGCTCCTTCGGAAATGTCTGGCCCATGTGCGTTGGGGATGAACAGAAAAAATGATCTGACTTTGTACCTTTGGGAAACTGTTTGGACTGAATACTGAAGACTAAAGACAAAAGGAACTGTCCAGAAACATGTACTCTGATTATGAGCTTTTGTTTCTTACAGGGCTTCAGGCCAACAATTGTGAAACTACTTTACAAGCATATGAGGGTTAAGCATATAAGTAAACACAGTTGAACCTTGAACCACATGGATTTGGACTGTGTTTATACCGGACTTTTTTTGGCCAAAGACAGATAGAAAATAAAATGTTTGTGGGATGCAAAACCCACATATACAGAGCACTTTTTGTGCACAAGTGGGTTGGATATGCAAGGATTTGGACCTATAAGAAGGTCCTGTAACCATTCCTGTATTATACTGAGGGATGAATATAATTTGTCCTTCATGGAGCCAGACTTTTACAATCCTAGAAAGAACTTTCAAAAAAGCAAGAGAGGGCTCTGCTATAACTCAGCAGCTAGGGCCCCAGCCACATACACCAGATCTGGCAGGTTCAAACCTAGCCGGGGCCTACTAAACAGCAATGACAACTACAACCAAAAAATAGCTGGACCAATGGCAGGGACCTGTAGTCCCAGCTACTTGGGAGGCTGAGGCAAGAGAATCGCTTAACCCAAGAGTTTGAGGTTGCTATGACACCACAGCACTGTACCAAGGGCGACACAGTGAGATTCTGTCTAAAAAAAAAAAAAAAAGGGAGAGAGGAAAGCTAGAATGTTAGAGTCATAGCTATAAATAGAAATTCACATGTGGGTCATTATGAAAGTTTTGAGATACACAAAAATCAAAAACATGAAATCCACGCAGATGGAAATAAACGAAGCTCTCCCAGGAACACCAATAGTCCACTCAGGTGACTCTTGCATGAGTGAATCAGAAAGAATTCTGTCGACTGTGCATCTTAGAAGTGAAATAATAAACCATAACACACTCTGTCTCTTGATATGCAGAGACCTACACATTTATAGAAATATAGACACATAAGTATGTGTGCACACAGGAGTTAGTACACAAAGATTGATTCCTCAGCTCTGTTCATTGGGTGGGGCTGAAATAAATGATCCCCCAGTAGCCATAAGCACACCTCATACCCAAATCTTAGTTTCACAATGCCATTTTTTTTTTCAATAAAAGGGATGAGGGCTTTTTGAAGAAATGGCTGATTTTCAACTTTTATACCTAGTGGGCCTGGAACGTTTCAAGAAGTACTAAAAAGCAAACACAGCCAGAACAAAAAGACAAGAAAAGAACGAGGGCATCTTGCAGCAAAAATAAATATTTATGCTTTTTCGATTATAATCTGCATAGTATAAATATCCATGAGCCCATACTGATATGGATAAATAAATAAACGAGGAGAAGGGGACAAATCTTCCACCCAGAAGAATCCCAGCTAAATGGAAAACCGCCTTTAGAACGCCTGAGTAATTGCTGCAAGAGTGAGCCAGGGAAGGATGCTAAAGTCAGCGGGTGAATCTTTTACAAGAAATAGGGTACCTGCATAGCCTCACCATATCTCTCCCCAATATTTATTAATTATTAGGCTTTAATGTAAGTCTATAAATCCTTTGATACTTCTCCCCACAGGAGGTAGTTTGTTTTTCCCTTGACTGAGGGTTGGATTTAGCAACTTTCTTCCAGCAAATAGTGTAAGAAAGGAAAGAAACTAGTAACAAGTCCCTGTACAGTGGAGAACTGCAGACTCCACCTGGACCGTCATACTGTCCCATGACCTTGAGGAAGTGACTTTGAGCTTGGACCTGAATTAAGGGGGAGGGTCAGCCATGTGACTATCTGGAGGAAGTCTGCTGCAGACGGAACGGCAGGTACAAGAGCTCTGATCGAGGGTTGGTTTGGCATGTCTAAGTAACAGCAAAGTTGCCAAAGTGGCTGAAATTGAATTAGCTAAGTAAGGAATTGTAAGGACAGTGCAGTCGCATCATTGAGACATTCTGGTCCATTGACAAGATTATAGATGGTGGACGTCTGTGTGAAGAAGCAGCCCCAAGATCAATTCGCATCACACCATCCAGGCGACAGGTGGGGACGCTGGCTGGAGTGGGGTGTTAATAGTTGCAGTGGTCTTTGTGACCTATCCGCTTCGCTAGGCTATGATCTCCAGTTATTCCATCAAACAAGAATCTCAGTATTGCTGTGAAGGTATTTTGGAGATGTGAAAGCTCATAACCTGTTGACTTTAAGTAGTGGAGATTATTTTAGATAAACTGTGTGGCCATCCATTTAATGAGCTGATGACCCTTAAAATCAGAGCTGAGGCTTCCTGAAAAAGAAAACAATTCCTCCATGAACTGCAGCCTCGGTTCCTCCCAATGGCCCACCCTCCATTTCCTATTAGCCCTTTGAGTCCCTTCTCTACAGTTGCATAAACCAGTTCCTTGCAATAAGTCTTATAATACCTATCTCCTGTACTGTTAAGATTCAGAATATATGTTGAAGATGGTAACAAATATAAGATGTGATTGAGCATGGGAGAAAGAGATGCTCTCTTGGTCAGTAATGCCCCACATTTAATAATGAATAAATCAATGATACCACATTTTAATTCTGCCATTCATGGTGTCAGAGAAGAATGGAATAGTTACTTTGTTAAGTTTTACTGGGTTAATACTGTGAGTTAAAGGGTAGAAAAAAATCCACAGTAGTCATGGGATAAGTCTAGTTATGTTTTGTGAGTGTACATATATATGTGAATATGCGTGTACATATAAAATATATTTGTATATATAATGTAGATGTACATTACCCAAATGTACACGCAGGGAGCAAGATGGATATGTATTATTAAGTGAACTCAAAATGCACAGAAGTATTTTCATTTTACACTATATACCAAATAGGAACAGGTTACCTCTGGCTAGATTGGTGGGTTCATTTGATTCAGTCAGTAAATATTTATTAAGTACCTTTATGGTCCAGACGTGACATGTTAAGGAGAATAGCAGTGAATGTGACGGTTTTCACTGTTTCTTTTTCCAAGCTTTCTATAATGAGTTTGAATTACTTTTTAAACCCATGCAATTCTTTTTAAGGACAATGTAATTGCACTGTTATTTCAGAAGAATGTCTGTTCTCGTTAGCGGTGGGAAAAGGACGTGGCAGCAGGCTCCATCCAAACTAAAACGAAGTCATCCTGAATCTGCTTCCATTTTGCCGGGGATCATTTTCTGTGGCGGAAGTGCAGGAGAATTCACACTTCCTCTCACGCAGAGACCTGCTGTTCTTTGAGCAAGGTCTCTTGATTAGATCTCCCTTTGACAATGGCCTTCAGGGGGCTGTGTACAGACTTCCTCCGGCCACAAGTCTTCCTGGACATGTTCCCCAGCACTTTACAGGAGCTGCTTCATTTGTGCAAGAGAGAGTGAGTGTGGGTGACTCAGTCACCTGTGCGACTCTCCTGTGTCCTGGCCAGAAGGGGAATAACGAGTCTGTCTTGACTCTCCCATCACCAATCCCCTCTGCGTAATCCGTTTCTGTCCATAGAAAAGGACAATAACAGCCAGCCTGCCCCTTTTCCTAAATAAAATACACTAACCATCATTAGGTGGGTTTAGAGGTGCAGACATGCCATGGCGCTATCAGAGAGTGTGGCACATTGTGTGGGAGGCCAGGATGAGCACATTTTCCTTCCAGGCCATTGCTTCCAGATCTTATAGAAAGAAGGATAATACCTGGCCTGATTTCACACCCTGTTACAAAGAGCATCCCAGATGTTATTTTAAGCTACTGAAAAAAAAATTATCCTGCAAAAAAAATGTCAGCTTAGCGCTTATCGATAGTAATTTGAAATACGCAGGATGTCAGGGTGAACTATGTACTTCCGTCCTTACAGATAAAATATACTACACGAGTTCAAAAGCGTTTATTCAAATGCCTCTCCTGATAGGTTAACAGAGCTGCTGCTGCTCGAACATTCGGTGCACTAGATGCAGAAAACCCAAGGAGCCTGTGGCTCTGCTGGAAGATTAAGGGCTCCTCGCTCAGCGTGCCACTGACGAGCCCCCACGTCCTCATCAATCTCTCCAGCCAGCGTGGGGCATCGCTTTCTGTTGCAATTTTATAAACAGGAGGAAGTGAGCTATTGTTGCTACATACACTCATGCCTGACCACGAAAAGATAAATCCTTTAACTCTTAAGCTTCGGAGAAGAGAAATCTAGCTAAATGGGGAGAAATAAGAAAATTCGATCAAAGGACACCCGCAGAAAGAGTCCACAGACCCCGGAGCTCCAGCGGATACCTCAGGCTCTCAATATTGACTCTCCACAGTGACATCAGGCACACACATCAAAGGGACAGTGCAAAGACGGGCGCAAAGATCGTTCGTCGATATGCATTATGTATTGCGGCAGGTACTTTGTCGATTGCATCTCGGTTTTATGTCTGTTGTTTTCCTTTTGTGGATCAGGTTCATGTCAGAATGAATCATTCTTCTCCCCGTGGTCTCACGGCAGGTTCTTAGTGCCTCACTCTGTCTTGTGTTGTCACCGGGGTATATCAGCTGTTTTCAATCTGTTCTCTTCCCTAACTGCAGTCTGCGCGGACTGGACAAGAGCCCGCTTATAAGAATCACCCCCACAGGCCGACCCAGGGGAGCGAACACCCCATGCATATTTTAGGAGCACAGTGCTAGTTATCTGACTTTAATTTTGTACCTTAGCACAACAAAGTGACTATAATCAACAGGAAGTTAGGTGATACTTTGAATGAAATTGGAATGTTCATAATACAAAGAAATGTTATTTGCGGGAGACGATGGATACCCCAGTTACCTTGATTTGATTAATCACATGCTCGTATCAAAATACTGCATGTACCCTGTAAAGATATAAACTCTTATGCACCCGTGATAATTAAAAATAAAAAATACATTTTTAAAAGCCTAATTCTGTAGGGATAACCCTGAATCCACTCGGATTTGGGCACTTTGGCCTGGCTGATGACCAGTGGGGTCAGCTTCCATAACTGATGTGACGACCAGCTCCGTCTGTCCGGCTGCTACAGTGTTGGGGGAGACATTGCATACAGAGCCCAGGGCATGCATTCGCCCCACGCCAGAAGACCCTCAAGCTCCTTGTCTGATCTTACTTAAAAGGAACCTTATCAGGACATGATAAATGCTGCTCGGGAGTCCCTGAAAAAGTGCAGAAGGGGAAGATGAGGGGAAATAAAAGATCTGTGTCCATATGTAGAATTAGCCTCGGGAAGGAGAGTGAAAATGTGTGTTTACTGAGTGTAGGAGGGGGGAACTGTCCCCAGGAGGCCCCATGCTCTGTCCTCTCAGCTTGGGCTTCCCACATGTGCTATACCAGCCAGCCAGGGAGCTTCAGGGCACACCCTGCCGCTGCACCTGTGCTGTGCAGAGAAGCAACATAGGATGTGGGTACGTTCAAGTCTATGAGTGCGCCTTGTAGATGAAAATGACCTGAGAGAATTCTGCCCAGCTCTGACATTGGCTGTTCAGAGTCATCTTACAGAGAGCAACCAGTGGGAACTGGAACACTTAGGGGGAAATAATATCTACAGGGCCACGAACATCCTGATAAAGAAAATTGAGAGAAGTTTTCTCCAAGCTTCCAAAGAAAGCTGAGCTTGCAAAATACCCTGCCTTCCTGACCGGCAGGTGCAGAGCACACGAATAATGACCTTCTCTGAAGAGTAACACAGAATGACCACATGATGCCAGGAGTCCTGATGTCCTTCTGGGCTTCCGTGCCCTCTTTGGAGCCTAAGTAAGAAAGACCACAGCGGGCTCTTGGCTATCTCTACCTACCTTTATGCCAGGGCTCCCCAGACTTCCTCCAGGTCGTGGGCCTGTCAGCATCTTTCTGTCTGTGACACCTGCCTAGCCAGGCCAGACCCCTTCTGTCCTGAGGAGGACAAGAAAACTCTCACCAGGAAACATTCACCATCCTTTAAATAACAGATCAAGAATTGGAAAATAGACACGATGATTGCCCCGCCTTCCTGTGGAACAAATGGTTGTGAATCCTACCTGCATCATGTTCAGACTATCTTGTCTCTACATGCAGTCCTCAACTACCGCCTCATCTGCAAAATGGGTACAGTAGTACCTACCTCTTGGGGTTAGTTTAGTAGTAAATTTTTTTTAAAAATCATGTCACATGCTTAGCACTCAGCCTGTCAGTATGCTAGACAAGTATTTACTGTGATTATAAAGTAATAACCAGCTCTGAGTCTTGGGGTATATTTTGGACATATTATTTCCCATTTTGGTGCCAGTAAAATATATAAGCTTTGTCTCAAGCGACCTTGAATTTGAATCACAGCAATAACTTTAATTTGGCGAATGGGATGGAACCTCTGGAAAAGAAGCTAACACTGCCAGCAACAATAACCAGGCCTCCAGGAAGGAGCTGCCAACCCAGGCAGAGAGGACACAGCAGGACAACGTGGCTGATAGTAGCCTAGGGTGGTGGGAAAGAGACTCGGGATACCCCGAGGAAGGAGAGATGCTGGGGTTGGTGTGTCCACGAGTCACAGATCTGGAAAAGCCAAACGCATCCGCTCCAGAAAGCAAAAGAAGTAGCTAGCAGTTGTCCCTTATAAAGACTCTTTGCTTTACCAAACTTTAGTCCCGCACCCAATAGCCCCATCTCTGCACTTCCTTGGACAATTCAATTTTAGCAAAGAACCGTGCTGAGTCAGTGAGCAGGAATCCCCCATGCCCGGGGCAGTGGTTCATGCCTGTAATCCCAGTACTCCGGGAGGCTGAGTGGGTGGATTGCCTGAGCTCACAGTTTGGAGACCAGCCTGAGCAAGAGTGAGATCTTATTTCTAAAAATAGCCACATTGTGGCGGGCACCTGTAGTCCCAGCTACTTGGGAGGCTATGGCAAGAGAATCACTTGAGCTTAAGAGTTTGAGTTCGCTGTGAGCTGTGGCCCCAGGGCACGCTACTGAAGGTGACAGAATGAGACCCTGTCTCAAAAAACAACAACAAATTCCCTACCCTTGACATCTAATCAGACCCCTCCTCCTTTGCTGTTATCCAGTGAAGTCTGATGACCCTGGCCTGTCTTCAGCAAGAATCCCGTTAGGAAAATTTAGGCAGAATCCTCCTTATCTCTGATGTTTCTTCTTAGTAATTTTCTATTCACTGACCACCACCCAGCCCCTTAGCTATAAATTCTCACTTGTCCATGTGTATTCAGAGTTGAGCAATTCTCTCTCCCCCACTGAAATAGCCTGTCGTAGTGGCCCCTAGACCTATTAGAATGATCCTGAATAAAGTCTGCCTCACCACCATGCATTAACACGTATCATTGAAACCAGTTTTCAATAACCCCTATGGAAAAAAGAGTGGTAAAGAAAATGTGGTCCACACACATACACACACCATGAAATGCCATTTAACTATAAAAAAGAATTAAATAATTTTTTTACAGCAACTCTAATGGAATTGGAGGCCATTACCCTGAGTGAAGTAACTTAGGAACAAATACTTCATATTCTCGCTTATATGTCAAAACTAACTAATGGGTATACGTGGTCATAAAGAGTGACATAATGGGCATCGGGGGTGCAGAAGGAGGAAGAATAGAACATAGGTAAGGTATAAAATGACCTATTGGGTACAAAGTACTCTCTATAGGTGATAAGGACACCCACAGCCCAGACTTTACCACTATGCAATGTATCTGTGTAACAAAACTTCACTTGTACCCCTTAATCTATTAAAATAAATAAATATTAGGTGATAGATAATAGATAGATAATAGATGGATGAAGGCTTTAAAAAAGGCAATTCTCTCTTAAGAGTGTAGATGATCAGACAGTTGCCAAGTGACTAGAAAAGTCAACAGGTGCTGGTTCTGGGGGACCAGTAGAGGGAAGGAGGAGAATTTACAGTTGGCGTCTACTATGTGTCAGATGCAAGACTGGACTCTAAACCTACATCAACTCATCCCAACAACATCTCACTGTACTTACTCTTACTATACCCATTTTACCAATAAGGAAATAGGCTTACATGAGTTATATCTCTCAGACAAGAAGCTGGAATTTAAACTCAGGTCAACAATCATGATAAGATAAAAGTCTTGATGGCTCAAAAAATTCCGTGGTATAAAAGCGCATGATTTGGAAGCCCCAGCGGACTCTAAATCATGTAGAAATCAGAAGAGTTCACGGGCTAGGCACAAGGCTTCGTGTACATAACCATTTATTCTTTATAATGACCCTGCAAAAGAATGCCGTTAATATCTCCACTTTACTGTTACAGAAACTGAGCCAGAGAGAGATTTAGCAAGAATCAGACCCAGAGTGCCTGGTTCAGAGTCTGCCCCTAATTGCTGGTCTGTACTGCAACTCACACACTAAATTATCCACTGTATCGTCTCATTCCGAAATCAGGAAGGCACGATGACCAACATTAGAAACGCTTCCGACAGAGAATGGAATATTTCTAGTTTTAACTCTAAAGCTCTCTTAACCTTATCACATGTTGCTTTCTTCTAAGAGAAGCATTTGATTTCCATTGTAAATGTTTACCACCCACATAAAACTGTTCAGAAAGCAAGTCAGTCTGGCCTTTTACAACCTACAAATAATATAGGCGGACAGTTTGCAAACTTAGGTCTGGAATAGTAAATTTTCTGTAGGTGGCGTGATCGTGCCAACAGAGTGCTTTGCCGCAAATATAAACGAATAAAAGAAGAGATTGTGCCTTGCCCTTGATATAATCCAGTGGCTGTAGCATTTGGTAAAGCTGGCATGTGAAATCTGTGGAGAAAATGTAAGTAAGTAAATGGCTTTCAGAAACCTGGAGAACCATCTCTGAAAATAAATTGCATCCGAACCTCAAATAATACAAGATAACGTTCCAGTGAAAAATCAAAGATTTAGGACACTTGTGAAAATCATTTTTAAATTGTGGAGCAACTATTTCTTTTCCAGCTCAACACTGGCCAGCACACCCTTGTCTCCCCTGGGTCATCTTTACAAGTTCAGGAAACATGGCTAAGGCTTTATAGCACATGGAGACAGATCTTCCCACATTGTGCTTATTTGTAACATTTTCAGCCAATTTGTACAGGCTTGAAAATTGAACACTTTTACACTGTTGGTAGGACTGCAACCTAATACAGCCTCTTTGGAAAGAAGTATGGAGAATCCTCAAAGAACTCACATTAGATCTCCCCTTTGACCCTGCAATCCCACTACAAGGCATCTACCCAGAAGGAAAAAAATCATTGTATCACAACGACATTTGCTGTAGACTTTATTGCTGCTAAATTGATAACCACCAAAATATGGAAACAACCTAAATGCCCACCTAGCCAGGAATGGATTAACAAGCTGTGGTATGTGTATAACATGGAATACTATTCAGTCATCAAAAAGATGGAGACTTCACATCTTTTGTATTAACGTGGAAAGAGCTGGAATGCATTCTTATTAGTAAAGTACCACAACAGCAGAGAAGCAAGAATCCAATGTACTCAATTCCAGTGTGAAGCCAGTAGATGGTCTACATTCCCACATAAAAGGAAATCTCAAATCAATTCACATACAAATCAATTCAAGGGAGGGGGTGGGGGAATGAGGGAGAGGGGGAGAGGTGAGGTGGGAGGGGGCTGAATGTGCTCCAACTTGATGGGCACAATGTTAGGGTTTATGGCACACCTCTTAGAGGTGGGGCACAATTATAAAAGGGGCATTACTTAACAAATGCAAACAGTGTAACCTAATTCATTGTACCCTTAATTAACCCGAAGCCATAAAAAAATTGAACATCTGCTGAAGCTGCATTCTATTCTATATTTTAGGACAAAAAACTTAGGAAACACTAGGACTCATGACTGCTTAATGGCACCTATTTCTATGCCTGATGTTTCAGACACAAAGAGTGAGAAGAGAGTTTAAATATTTCCTTATGTCCTTTGTGTGTACCAGAGAACACCTGCCCACACACACACACAGACACACACTAATTGCCGGTCTGTACTGCAACTCAATGGGAAAGATGAACAATAATCAACTATGTAGTAGTTTTTGCCCTCTCTTTTTTCTTTGGCCGGGGCTGGGTTTGAACCCACCACCTCCGGTATATGGGGCTGGCGCCCTACTCCTTTGAGCCACAGGTGCCGCCCTGCCCTCTCTTTTTTTCTCCTTCCTTTCTGCTAGTCAGTTTCTCTCTCTCGCTCTCCCTCACCCTCCCTCTTTCTTGCTCTCTCTTTCTCATTTTTAATTTTTTTAAAAAAGTAGAGCTGAAAAAACCCATAAAAATATTTGAGTACTTAAATGTATTCCTACATCCCGAACTGAGCTAGTTAAACTGAGCATAGCAAGAGATTAATGGATGGGAACAGTTTTCCTTGACGAAGAATAACATTGACAATAACAAAAACTCCACACACCTTTCCCTGTTACCAGTGGATAACATTTCTAAAAATTGCTTCTGTTCGTCACAAGACTGGAAACTTTTGGAGCACCAGGAAACTGCCAGTTTCTATTAAGGTCGACAGGTGCCATGGGGGCACCATGGACAGCTCTGAAAATGTGGAAAGAGCTCCACCTGGCTACTTCCCAGAGGCAGCAGGGGTGATTTCTGGGTGATCTGTCTTCTGTTTGTCACAGAGAGGAGGTCAAAATAAATGAATTTATGAATGGAAGGAAGGAAGGAAGGGAGGGAGGGAGGGAGGAAGAGAGGGAGGGATGGAGAGAGGGAGATCAAGGAAAGGAAGAAAGAGAGAGAGAGAGAGAAATGAATCAAGGTAGGGAGGGAGGGAGGGAAGAAGGTAAGGTGGTGGGAGTGGCAG